>JAQFYM010000103.1:0-124973 GCA_034694785.1 Agrenia bidenticulata
CCCCAGCCCCCTCTTGGCTCAGAGCCCCCACAGCCCCCCACCCCCTTTTGGCTGAGAGCCCCCACAGCCCCCAGCCCCCTTTTGGCTAAGAGCCCCCATCCCAAAGCCCCCAGAGCCCCCAAGGGGGCTGGGGGCAAGCCATTTTGCCCGTCTATGGATTGGATGTCCTATTCTCCGATTACATCAACAGAGAGACTCATTATGCACAGAGATCAATGTTTAGGGAGAGAGAGAGATGGACAGAGGGTGTCGAGGGATTTGAATCGCTGAAATGGAAAGAGATGGCAAATAATAATAATAGAGGTGGGTGCATACATACAGATCAGTTGGGGGTTGATTGTGCAACTCCAAAGAGTGGAAACGAGCCGAAGGAAGATGATAGTTTTTGCTCAGATTTTTCTGCTTACTTAAGAAGGTGGATAGGGTTGATTGGTTCGCATCTCAGATATATTTAAAGGAATATATTAAGATCTTGAGCACATCGACAAATGGCCAAGCGTTGACTATGAAAGAGTTTAGAGAGAGCACAACATAGTCTGTCTCGTATGGGTTCTATCTTTTATATGTATTTTTCTCATCCTCATATCATCAAGCACTTTATAATACGAATGGACTAGCAATGCAATAGCTTGAGTCAATTTCCTTCCCTGTCTACCCTCCGCCTTTGTAGTCATGTATATTTTTTACTTTGGTCCAGCTCTGGCTTGGGGTGGCTTTTGAGAGTTTTGAGATTTCGATTCCACACTATCTCTCTCGTTCCTTTTGATCTGGTCGTCAGTATTCATGCAACGATGACAGAATGTAGTAAGTCGGCAGTAAGGTGAAGTGAGTGCAACCTTGTTAGTGGAATTTCGTCTAGTTCATTCTCAATGTCTTTCCTTATTAACTTGTCATAGTCATTTGTACTCGTAACCCTTTCACTTGCTCTCCGTTTTTCAAATCCGCTTTTATCATCAAGTTTTTTATCTCCGTCAGTTTCATCTAACGCCTCCTTGTTCTTTTAGTTTCTGTGTTTTTGAAAGAGAGTTTTTCTTTTTATCGAAAAGTTCCCCGTCAACAATAGATTGGTAACCACTTGTAACCTACAACCGACCGACCGAGCTGTGCCTTACCGAGTAGACGTAATCATATTCAGTATCGCACCACCTCTCTCTGGACTCTGTTTGATATTCTTGGAGATTGGATATTGGAATTGACGAGCTGAGAAGAGTGATTGTTTGTGACTATGGATTTTGTATATTAAAAATCGTTGTGCTCGTGTGTACAAAGCCAACCTCCTCACGTGTGTGGTTTATAGGATAAAAGTTTTCCTTTTATTTTTATTTCGAGAGATTTCTAATTAATAGCATACGCTCCTTTTACCAAGTAAAAGGTGTGGTATGGCAAATGGTGAGGATATCTCCAAGCCTGATGATGCATGTGTTCATGGATCAATTGAGAATTAGACAAGAGGGAGAGGTGAGTATGTTTGGTTGCTTCTTATCCCATATCTGTCAATCAATTACACGATCTTTCCACAGCTCGTGTATATTTTAGCTTACGAATCGATTAGTTCAAGGGTTAAAAGTATATGAGATATTTTGGAGGAATGGCTTTGTAAATATTAAAGAAGGAAATGGCCCAAGCTACGAGGCCCGTATGCCATTCATAGTGGGCATATGAGGCTACTCAAGAGATGATATGAAAAGTGTTAAATGAAATGTTTGTTTATGTGAGTAAAAGGATAAAAGGGCATATGACTTTTGTATATCTTGTTGATTTGATGGGATGCGCAAATCTTTATTCTACGGGAATTATGGTGTTGGACAGGAGCCTAGAGCCCTTATGTTCTTTATGTCATGGATGTTAAGAGAAGGCTCGGGAGCTTATATGGACTATGCTCATAACGTTCCTTCAATATGGCGTGATTTGTTATCAAATTTTGACAAGTACTGCTGGGAGTATCGAATGGCTGATTTATTTTCGCCAGATATATCAGATTAGGCTTAGGATGGATGGGCTCTGCCTAAACCCTTTGGACTATTGTGGGTATTGGAAAAGTTTCATTGACCAAACGTAGCAGATGCACGCATATTATTAGTAGCTCGTCTCCGAATACATTAGCCTTAGCAAAGTGTGTAGGTGGGATCAATTTTCTGAGCATTTAGCATAATATTCCATGAAGGTCTAAAAACTACTTCAGACTCTGGCTTTTTTTTCTTCTTCATTCGCCCAGTGGTATCAAAAAGTAGAGAATTTACATATCAGTAGAGCTCTGTCTACCTTGAGCCTTGCCATATGAATTCTATTCCTATTACTACGTTCAGATTCGAGACTCGGGCTAGCTATTTTAGATCATGTTTGGAGAGAACCCTATCCGAAGTGGTGATTTGTGATGATGATGATATGAGAAGAGTTATCATAATCACAAATGAAGAACGTAGAGAGTACTATAATATGAGAATACATGGGGCTTAAATGAATATGCAGAATGGGATCCCTGGGTTCTAGTGAATTTTCAGACTGCGTCAAATTACATGTTGTTGTGTCGTGTCGTGCTTGGAAATAATTTAAATCTTGTTACCAATCCACAACAAGTTTGGAAGGAGACGAGATTTATTTCGTGATCCTCTCCTCCTGTAATTGCGACGGGTATTGCCTATTCCTTTTCTATGGGATCGAGATGGGAGATTTGTTTGAAAGTCTCTCAGTTTATTAGAACTGGCTTCAAAATCAAATATAGAGTTCCCCAGTGTCGTCCATTTCTATTAAAGACTCGTAAAAGGGAGTGACGGATTGAGTTCGAGTTGTGTGACCAGTGACCACTAATTGCTTCAGATAGTCAAGGATTGTATGCACCTGTGCTTGTGTATTTAGAAGGTTTTTGTCTGCAGCATTACGTTCACCGATAATAATGTAGTATTTGACCACTTGACCACAGAGGTCATGTTTCACTTGTTACGGACTATTGGTTTGTAGTGGTTTCCATTTACCGGCATTATTGTGTGCATTGATTTTTTTTAAGGCTTTGAGGTTTGTGAAGATTGTGAACCTTTTTTTAATGCTCGTCCACAGATTTGTCAAACTCTGATATCTACAAAACTCGCTCTAGATAATTCTGCTACACGAAAGAGATGATTTAATAGGCTGGTTTTTAAAAAGTTTTTTTTTACTTTACGAGCTCACCACCGTTGACCTTATAATCATTCTTGTCATTCTACCTTCCTACTACTTTCCAACCTACATGCTCTTGTGTACAGAGTTGTAATTGCAAATTGAAGAGAGGCGTGGGTGTGTCGCATCTCATAGGAGGGACGTTAACTATTTTTTTTAAAGAATTGTGATTAAGTTAATATGTAAGGTATGACATGTGGTGTAGACGTCGTCTCAAGTCTCACCAGCTTTGTGATCTTCCTGCTTGTAACCGTTTCAAAGTGTGTGTAGGCAGAGTGCAGGCCGGTTGCCGATTGTGAACCCTAGTGATGGAGTGGCTCTTTTAACCGTGGACTACAATTTTAAATTACGAAGATAACGTGTCAACATTGTTGGGCTTATTTTGTCCTCTCTCATTGGCTCTTCCACTCTCCGCAAGTATTTCCAAGTAGAGTTTGGAAATCTGGTGGAAGTGCGTAGGTAAGAGGTAACTGCAGATTGAAGAATCTATTAATCTTGCCGAGATTTTTATGGAATAATGAGAATATTTGTACGCAGAGGCTGAAATGGGAGGTCCATTCATTCCTAGATTCTAATATCTTCCTGTTCATCACAGGACACGACCACATGACAAAGATTTACGATTTGTTTCAACAATAGGAGAGGCTAGACAGTTTGCAAGTACAAGGGGCGCTTCAGAACAGACCTCTTGTTTGTGTAGCGATTTAGCCCTAAAGAATCAAACATGAGACTCCCACTGTCCCATATGTATCTTCATCTCCTGTAACATAACATGTCTTTAGAATGTGCATCTTAAAAAATGTTAATACTGGCTGTGAACTCATCTGCATGAATGCTAACTTCGCACGTGACTGCAAAATAGGACTTTCAGCTATGCTATGTGTGAGTGTGTTTTTTTTGTGAGGAGGCTTCAACTTAATTTCCGTCGTGCAAAACAAAACTACTACAAACTACTAACAAGGTTTATGAAATTATGGTGTGATTCTAGTTCCTACGACTCATGAATGGGAGATGCGTTTTTCACCCTAATTGTTATTTCCCCTGTTAGAAATACTTGGAATCCTAGAATCCCCTATTTGGGGGATGATGGGATGAGAATATGGGAACGTCATCATGGGCTTGGAGATGGCATGTCATGGGAGTACATTTAATAATGTTTGATTACAGTAATAAACTATAAGCCCTTAGATTGTTAAATCGAGAAAGGAAGTGATGGAAGAATCCTAGAGAGAGAGAGAGTCTTAACGCTTAACTACCTACTACTCTCGGTTAGTGTAGTCATGTTTTAAAAATATTTTAGGACACTAAAATACGGCTGACAACTGACCCTCTTATGGTCACACTTGCGGATGGGGAAGAAATGGAGTTTCTGAATGAAAACATGTTCTTGGTCTCAAAAATGTGTAGGCCGATTCATGAAAAATGGTTGTGTTAAATAGGAGTAAGATTTCTAATGAAAATCTCCCTCCTGCTTTAATGGCTTTTTCCCGTTGGTGAGCTTGCCCTTAAACTTCTATCTGACTTGGCATGTCCATCATGTATGCATTTATTTGGTGTTGCACACACAGGTTTGATAATTGACTTTTAATTACTTCACCACAACAAGAAAAAGCTTTGCCTTTACAATACTACTAATCCAAAGGACTAGATTGGACGTTGAGCAATAGGAAGAAGCTCAGGCTAATTTTCATTCCGTCTGTCATCCTCAAAAACCAAGATCTAATTGCCTAGACACGTACAGGATCGAGATGTCAACTCACAACTGCGTTTTTTTGTCTTCCTACTAGTTCCTACCTTTTTTGTTGAAAAGTCATGGCTATGATTCAATGCAAATAAAAGGCAGGCCAAAACATAGTAATTAAGGGAGCAATGATGGAATAATGGATTTAATGAAATAGAGTTGGAGGATAACTCTGTATGACCCCCTCTGATTAATTACGGGATGAATTTCCGGTCCCGAGACTGGCCAGAGTTGAGAGAAATGCTGGGGCAGGAGTGTCATGACAATAATTTAGATTCGGTCATCACCAGATTTATAAGCTCTAGGAACTAGTAGTGCAATATCCCGTTACAATTATATTTCATTGCAGATTAGCTCTGGAGTCCATGGGGTCTTGTGAGTAATTGAGTTTTGGGAGAGCTGCAGATTGAAATGAATATCAAATTGAGTCTAATTAAGGGTAAAAAAGTGAAGTGGTCGCCCTTGTGAAAATGAGTCGTGAAATTGGTTGGGGTCCAATCCTGTGTGGTTGAGCCATATGATTTACAAGCTTTTGGCTAGTATTATTACTACTTGGAGTAATAACATTAAATTATGGCCTAGTCCTTAAACGTAAAAACTATGATCACACTCAAGTATTTACGATCAGCCATTCCGTAAGGGTGTAGTATTGGAGAGTTTCACAAGTTTCATCACTCACCAGTCAGGGTGAACATAAAATTAGAAAAGGGAGTCGGAAATTAATGGTCTCTAATAAATGTAAAATGTAACATGTCACAGGATTCGTCTAAATTTGTTCAACTTTTCAACAGATTCGAAGATAGCCCCGATAGCCTTATTCCACGGATTCCACCTCCTCTCTGTCATCATAATTTGAAAGTTTTCAAATACAGTTGACACACATTGTTGTTCATACATTGTGGAAAAGTGAGAAGAAGCGAAGATGCCGAGCATAGGATTGGAGCGGAACTTGGTTCATCATCACCATTTCAAGATGGACTACAATGACGAGGAGCGATGTGAGTGCTGCCCTTATGGATATCATATTGACCTTGACTTCGTCCACTTTACCAAGAAGATGTTGTCTCGAGAAGGAGACTTTGAGCGATTGCAAGAGCTTAAGGACAAGTGGAGGTCGGAGCGGCAATCGATGGACAAGCTTCTTGGGGTGGCTGATATCGCACCCAAAATCGTAAGTAGTAATTCATCTCGATAATTAAAACTGACCCACCAGGCTCGACCAAGATTATCTTGATGTTGGTTTTGTTAGTTTAACCAGTTAGATGTTCCACCGTTGTAGTTCAAATACCTTGTAACTTGACGCAGTCTATGTCTGGGGATGAGCGATACGTCTTTACACTCTTGACTCTACGTACTTTAGAAAGAAGGAGTCGAGAAGTGCAATGGATCCGCTTAATATATGTGTAAAATAGTAATAATATTCTTAATCTGATAAAAAGCATATCACAGCAGTAGGGATTTCCTGTGGTCCATTTACAAGTGGTGGGATTTGGCTTGAGAATACTTTGTTCACCACGCTTCCTTAATTACTACATCCGTTCTCGACTCGGTCTTGTGGAGCATTCCTCTTGGTAGTCTGATGCGGGTGTGCGTCTGTCTGAAAACGAGATCAAGTTACTCTTCGAAACTTGATGCATAGACACCAAGAATATATTTAGGGGGGGGGGGTAAAGCTTACAATTGTTTTAAATGCCACTCTCATACATGCATAATAGATATCTTCTTCTCTGTAGACAATTACGTCAGATTCTTTGAATACCTGAGCTCATTGTGACTCTTATTAGCAGTCAGATAGGTTTAAAATAATCACGGGAGGAAATAATAAAACTCAAGCTTTATCTTCCACTATTTAAACATTAAAAGGCAGAGGCAATCTCTCCTTACTAGTCATTACTGTATATTCGTATGTATTCGTATATTATGTGTGTATTCCTCTCTCTCAAGATGGACATTTGAGATTATTATTTTTATTCTCGTAATTGGATGGATAAAAGCTCTCGTTCAAGTTGGACAAGTGGTCTTTGAACAAGAGTATGCCACCTCTTTAAATAGGCTGCAGCTTTTGTCTCTTAAACACGTAAAGCAGAGAGCTCCTTTTTTTATAGTGTTGACTTGGAACAATTATAAGTCGTTTCCTGTCTGCTGAGGGGCGATTACTGTTTGTTGCGTACCTCCGTCCCCTTTCATTAAGTCGGCAGTTGTCAGTTGGGGTTTGTTTGCGAGGCTCAGGTGTTAGAAATTCCTCTAATCACAATAGCGACGAAAAGAGACTGAAGTATTAGATTGTAGTGTACAAGTGGAATGTAATAATAATAATAAATCCCAATACCTATACATAATATTAAAAAATGCACGGGGGGACGTTTTTCCTCGTTCTTTTCATATTTGGGTGTTTTACGAATACTTAATGAGCTACTAATTCCGGTGTTAGCATATTAATTGACTAAAGCTGTGCAGTATCAGCCATATCAGCCTTCTCAGGGTCGTCATTAGATTCAGTGAAACAATTGCAGGGAGTGCGTGCGTATGGACTGTGTATTAATAGTCCATTTTTGTGTTTGAAAAATAAATTTCATATGTGCGATAATTAGTTGTACGTGATTCTTTTAACTTAACTTTAAGCTAATGGATCGCTCAAGATGAGACGGATTAGGTAAGAAAATTAAAGCAGTTTTTAATAATGTCAATTTGGGATTGATTTCAAATTTTTATTTCGTACAATTTCTAGTTTAATTAAATTCCTAGTGGGTTTGATTTTTTTTAAAGCTAGAATAACTGAATTTATGTCCGTAGTCTTCAGACATTTCGCAATGCACGTAGAAATACAAATTTTATTCAGTATTTATTCTATTTATTCTATACGTCATATAAAAACAGATCAAATCTGTGCTATGCATACATTGTAATTGTAAACCTAAAATGCTGTATGGCTATGATATCAATTGAAATTCACGGTCGGGCAAAGCTACAAAGCTTAATAAGCTTTAGTGTTTAAGTGAGTTGTCATTTCATTGCCAGATAAAACGAATGCATTTTTTTCCCTCAATCTTAAATGGGAATAATAGTCACAATTGCACAAGAAACAAAATAGAGAGTCAAGGTTAAATTGTGCTTGATCATTGAAGGAAACACTTTTTAAAGCCATTTCTGAGAAATCCCCCATATGCTAATTCTTGATGAGCTACAATAAAAGTCAGTCTTTGCTACACCGAGGATTTAAAATTTTCAAACATTCAGCCTTACAACAACTTGTAAAAGCAAAGGGGACGTGTCAATCGGAATTCAGATTGATGAGGCCACAGGGATTAGTGGTGTACAAATCTATCGATGTCCTTCAATGGACATTTAGAAATGTGTTCTCCACTAACATCTAAAGCCAAGCCACCTCTGCTGGAATTTCAGTAATGAATCCGGATGACAAATGTCCAAGAAGCCTCTCGACATTCTAAATGAGATTGAGGTGAGGTAGAAAGGCTCTTTGGTGAAAAATATTCTAGGCTCTTCTTTGAAATGAAGCGTATTGATGCGGTTGAACGTGATGGATAAAAACTAAGTCAGATTATAAGATCCCTTTGGGGATGGTGATAAAAGAATTGTTATCTGGATTACCGCTGTGAACTGCCTCTGTAGTCGACTGCTCCGTCGGGTGTTACGGTCACGCTGAGAGTAATGACATGGAACTGTCTTCGGTTTCATGAAGGACCAATCTCACCAAGGAATTCAAACCCATCCGTTACTCTGTCATGTTTGACATTTGTCTGTTTTTTTAATTTACAGATTCGATTTTTAGGTGCATACCTTACATTTCTTATTATAATCTCAATGTAGTAATCTAGGAATACTAGGGGGCCAAATAGTCTGCGGTTACCTTCCAAGTTATATTATAAGCCGATAGTATTTTTTTAGTATAGTTGAGCAACTCGAAAATTGCTGTAGTAGCTTTATAAGATCGTACTAAGGTAATTTGAATCTTGCAAAGTGTTTCTGAAGACAGTTTGGTAAACCTTTGGGTATTCCCAGTTCGAGGGCTGCTTTTGATGTGTGGTGTAAATATATTTTTGGGCTTCAAAAGTAAATCTCGGAGTATTGGAAAGCCTTTGGTGGATAAAAGTGTAGATTTGATGTTGTGTAGTAGGTAGTAGTAGGGAGATGTGATTGAATTATGAATTGGCAAAGTGAGTGAAAAAGAAATGGAATAGAAAGCGTAAGTTTTCTGATATTTTTGGCTTTCATCTTGAAAAGTGATTTGAGAGAGATGAAGTGAAGGGGATTGGATTATTTTAGCCACGATTTACTACTCGACATAGGTACGCCTAGACGCTGGTTACAGTAGATTTAAATCGATGAGATTCTGTCAGTTGTTAACAGGGAAATAGTTGTGCAAAAGATAGTTAAAGCGACAGAAAGCTGTTGTTGAAAGTGGCAGTCTGCCCAATCGACTGTTGACTTGTCCCAAAGTCAGTTCTTTGGCTTTTAGTAACTGTTTGTCCTTGTCTGCAGTGCATACGTCCCCTATTCATTTGGGCTTGTCAAACGGCTCACAAAAAAGTTCCTTCACTAACGAAGATATGATAAAAATAGGAAACAATAATGTCATTCACTTCCGAGACTCTCGGGATTGTCATGTCATTTTATCATGTGCATTTGTTATTTCCCCTAATGAGTTCTTGTAAGGACGAGTGATACTTCTTTTAACCGGTTACGAATGCAACTTCTTATTTGTCATTACCTACTTTGTCGGATGGATGGGATGCAATCTTTGTAGACTCGTTCTCATCTCCCGTTAGTGCAATGCAAATGAATTTTTATATCCTCAACAACCCGAGTTGTCGGAGCGGGCTGTAATGTTCCCTTGTAAAAATATTCCACGCATATATCTAATAGAGGAACGAGCCTTGCGTTTATTTCCCAACGTTTCTTCACGACTCCAAGCTCAAGTCTTAACATTCTGTCTGATTCTTACAGTGGGACGTGAATGCCACAATCTCTCGTGCCTCCACGGACATTTGGAAAAGTTCAAAGAAAGTTTGGGATCTGGAGACAAGTGTTGGAAATGGGAACCTTCAACCATCCGGCAGCTCCACGGACCTAATATTCGAAAACGGATTGAGTGAGGCTGTAACAGATTTCGAAGAAGCTCTTCTTCGCACTCGACCTCAAGCTAGAATCTTGTCATATGCCATTCCCGACACACAGAAGTTCCATACCTTTCCTCGGATTAAAGCCCCTGCACTCCGGGATCCTGTGACCGGGTCTAATACCCTCACGGCAAGTACTCTCTTCAGCAGCAAAGGCTCCAGCAGTAATACATCCACAACCCTCTCAACTGTCATTATGAGGGACTCTTCCGCAAAGGCATCGTCTCGGGAGTTTAACAAGGTAAGATTGGACCTCTCTCAAATGATAACAACTATTTCAAGTTGAGTGCATCTACTCCAGCCGTTTGACAGATATCGAGTCTGGTACTCTTGTGTAATAGTTTCTCTTGTCTGTTGCTCAATTAGCAAGTGCTTTTCAAGCTTTATGACCGTTATGTAGGATTCAATCAAAATCATATCTGTGGGTACAAGTTATAAGACGAAAATATATATTTTTAGCATCAGTAATGCTCTTCAAATATCATAAAGCTCAAAATTAAACCCACGCTATTTTTCTCAGCTTTTAATGGTGCATGGAATCCCCATGAACCGTTTGATATCATTTTTGATCTCGACCAGTTGAATGTTTTTTTTATGACATCTGTCGTAGCTTAAAAGCCCAGATTTTCAACTCAAAATATTGTTACCATAAGGAAAGAAATATTCTTGTCATTTTTATAAATGGATCGATTTTTTTGACCGACTCATAAAGTCATAATTGCCTGACACCAAAAGGCTTTTGCAATCATGAATGAATTATAGGAGAGTCCATTTTAAAGCCCTAAAATATGGGGATTGGGGACTAAGATAAAATTATTTTGCTTAGGTAATAATTTCAGTTTCCATGGGAAAAATAATAATTTTTCTTACCCGGCTGGAAATTGAATACCCTAATCGAGTAGGATGAAATTTTCATCAGAAGTTAACAAGTTGGTTTCTTGAATTCGATTTTCTCATTTTTCCTACTTAAAACTCAATTAAAATCAAAGGGCTTGACAAGTAAACCAACTAAGAGTCTGACTTGACAATCCCGCAAGAAATTAGACATTTCTACTTCAGTATAATAGCCGTAAGCCACTCAGGTTCACTTTCAGTAAATAAAAAGGACAATATTTTCATTTCGGTTCATGAAAGGGTCATTGATCCCTAACCCTAGTCTTGAGGGAATAGCCTGCCTTGTCTCATTTCATCACTTATTTTTCTTGAGGATCATTTTTATAACAAATTTCGTCTTTAATTATTTGCAGAAAAGTGAGGACAGCTTGATTGGAGAAATGGAGTCAATTTATAGTCGAACTAATCGGCAAATCGAACAAGATCGGACTCGTGATGCAGGAGACAGACTTCTAGAGCTGGAAGACCAGGTCAAACGGATTCCGGAGCTCGAGGTATAAGCAATTATTATTATATTAATAAATGCTGAATTTTCTAAATCTATGAAATTCATTTTATCAGGTCAAGCTAACGCTGCTCAAAGAGGAGAAGCGACAGCTAATGAAACTTCTGGAATTGGAAAAGCAGAAAAATACCACAACGATAGAGAATAATATCAACGCGGCAAAGAAACTTGATAAGAATCGAAGCAATGGAAGTCTGTCCAACGGGGCTCCAGTTGTCCCTCCTCGACGGAAGACACGGGATGCAAGTGTGGGAACGAAAGCAGTTCTCACGAGGGATATTGGAATAACTCATGTCATGCCCCGGACTCGGTAAATAGGATTCTAACCCTCAAATCATTATTGAGTTTTCTAAAGTAAGATGTTCAATGCTTAACTGTTGAATTCGAAACTTTAGATCGATCGGGATTGGAGGTACGACAGACCTGAGCATCTGGGATCGAAGTGCTCGAGGAGACTCTTCCTCTCCCACTGGCAGTAGTACTGGGACTCTGAAACGACGGGTGAAGGTATTCGACGCTGGAGTGCAGGCCAGTGATTACGACTTGACAGATTTCAAAGTCACGCGAGCTCCCCTTCTTCAGATTGTAGAGCGAGTTGAAGCTGGGTCTCAAACCCTTTCGAGTTTACGGGAGAGCAGTGTTGAACGGAGTTCAGTAAAGACGAAGCATGAGGCTACAATGACGAAGCCGTCGACCAAGGACGTAGGATCATCTTTCAAAGTAAGACAATATGAGCTTTTATATTTAAGAATGAATGAAATTAACAATGTCTGTGTTTGATTCAGCCGGTTTCGAGAGATGTGGGAGTCAATGCTGTTCAGCAAGAGCAGGACAAAGAACCGAAAGTCAGAGTTAAGCATATTGGCATAACAGCGTCATTGGATGCAACTCCTGTGGTCAAAGACGTGCCAGTATCCAAGTTAACTCGTGCAGTTGCCGTGAATACTGATAAGCTGCGAACAACTACGGTTGGCTCTAATACCTCGGTAACTTAACTGCTTCTTAGTCCATGACTATCAGACCGTTGTCACAGTTCGTTGAATTTGAGAAGAAGTAATTGAAAATGATAAACCTGTTATTTGTGTAGGAAATCAAATCCTCAGGATCTGATTCTTCAACCCTCTCTGCCGTCCCAACTCCTGAGAAATCTGTCCGGAGGCTAATGACTCCACCGAGATCTCAAGAAACTGCTAAAGAGGAACTTCCTGGTCCGTCTAAGTTTTCAATGTCGTTACCGCTGTTTTCAAATACCGCCAGTCAAATACCTCGCAATGGGTCATTGTCCCCTGCAGATGTGAAAGGACAATCTAAAATTCCACGATTGACATCACCGGTCGCATCACCCGTCCTTTCCCCGAAACCAGCTGCCAGAAGAATTCCTGTTCCCACCGATCGCACTGCTGACATAATCGAATCAGCCTCAACTTCTGCTCTCAGTACATGTCCTGCAGCTGCAGCTCTGCCTAGCGCCAGTCTTCCTTCAATGCTGAAAAAACCTGCGTTTCATCGGTCTGATACTTATACCAAAGAAGTGTACGCTCCAGACCGCCAACTAGTTGGAACACTGGAGCCTTTGGAAGAAGAAGACAGAGAAGGACCTCGGTCATCGTCTGCATCCTCATCTTCGGGTGTTGCACAAATTGCTGAAAAACGAGAAAAGTTAGTTGACATCGATTCAAGCTTTTATTTAGAAATTAATCATTGATTTGTAATGAATGCTTATTATTTTTAAAGGGCTGTTCCAAGTAAAGAAATGCAAGCTGCCCTCAAAGTTCTTAACGATGCCCTTTTACGTGGAAAAACTACCCAGCAAGTGACTAATGCTATTAGCATCATTCTCCATGAATGGTTCAGGGTAATTAAAATATCTCCTTTATTTCCATATGAAATAAATAGTGTCTGTATACAATATCTTTTGTAAATTAGGTGGCTGGGACAAAAACTGCGAATCCATTTGAGGTCGAGGACTATTTGGACAATTTCGAGATCTATTCGCCACAGCTTCTCCGCTACATCGTGAACATGCCGGATGGAAATGTAAGTTGTCAACTCTAAACGAATGTATTTTTACTCGAGAAAGCAAAGCTGGAAATGAAGAACATTTCTCCTATACAGGGAAATACAGCTCTTCATTACGCGGTATCCCATGGAAATTTTGATGTTGTATCAATACTACTAGACTCGAAAGTATGCGATCCTAACAAGGCAAACAAAGCTGGATATACTAGTATCATGCTCGTGGCTTTGGCACACATAACCGGTGAATCTCACAAGCAAGTTGTCCGACGTCTGTTCAGCTCTGGAGATGTGAACATAAAGGCTGCACAGGTAACTAACTCTTTTTCAAATTCTCGAGATATTGATAAAAACTGAAAACTGATTGGGGAGTTCTTATTAACTATTTGTACTACTTTCAGCATGGCCAAACAGCGTTGATGCTAGGCGCTTCTCATGGAAGATTTGACACTGTAAGATTGCTACTGGAGGCCGGTGCGGATCTAAACATACAAGATGAGGATGGTAGCACAGCGTTAATGTGCGCGGCGGAGCATGGTCACCTTAGTATTGCCAAGTACTTCCTTGCTCATTCCGACTGCGACCTCCAGATCACTGACAATGTAAGGAGTAGACATTTATATTTTAAAATTCCTCATGTTCTTAAGAATAATTTTAATCTTTCTTATTAAGGATGGAAGCACGGCATTCAGTATTGCAATGGAGGCAAGTCATAAAGACATTGGCGTTTTACTTTACGCCCAAATGCATTTCGGAAGGCCTGCTGTACCTCCTCCAGGATGTACTATGTTTCCCGTCCGTTCTAGAAGTACAACGCCGAGCTCCCACAGCTCCACGTCTCCATCAAGCTCCGCTCACACCTCCCCATTGATGGTGAAACGACTATCGTCAGACTCTCGTCTGTTCAAAGCTTCCAAACCTTAGTCATTAATCACTACTTAAAGCCCATTTAAGATGTTCATACCAAAAACAACCATAGACTAAGGCATGCTCGAATCTGATGTATTTCTAGATTCGTAATTCAGCACCCTATCAAAATTCCAGTTACTTTTTTAATGAGACCGCTTATCATGCTCTTGTACATGTGGTATTTCTGTGCACACAAGGTTGTCAAGTAAATTATCTAATAACGGGTACAAATAATATGGATAAATAATGAGGAATGAAAAATGGAATATTTATGATTTGTAGTTAAATCTTTGTAAATGTTTTGTAATTATATTGTTACATTTCACTGTCACCGAAGGAATACTTGCTACAATTTAATGAATCGCATTCCCTTGGCTAACACTTTTAGATTTTAGGTAATTTTAAAGTTGCAAAGTCAGAAAACGAAAGAATATTGGATTTGTAACGTTCGAAACTAAATGTTCGAGTTAATTTACGGGCTTTAAATGAGGTTGTGAAAGGATTTAGATTTAGAAATAGAATAAAGCATAATAGACTTAAAACTATGACAGTTCAATCTATAAATGTAACACAAACCATATCTTTGTACTACACCTGTCCTATGCAGAAATACCTTAAGCTATTTCAGCCTTTAACATTGATAGTGCCTTTGTAAAAGATGGATTTCAATTGAAAGTCTACGTTAGTGGTTGCTAACATTAATTTTTATAAAACAGATAGGCTATGAATAGCTGTAACATGGGTTCGTAAATCTTGTGATACACAAAGGCAGCCATAATGTAATAAACTGGAAGACAGTAAACTTTAATCCTGCAGCCCAAGGTTCTAAATCTAATTAATTTGGCGTACAACAAACAAACGAAAATTACAGATGTGAAATCGTAGCATTCCTATTCCTTCAAGTTAGAGGTATGAGATTTATTGTTGGATTTCATAATGTGATGTTATGTATTCAAACAAACAAAGAGATGATGTGAGAGCTTTCTGATAAAAGAGTATGTTATGTTTGGGAATCGATTCTATGTGCAACTAACAATACTTCAAAACCTCCGGCCAAAAAGTTCGTTAAACAAGTATTAATAAATGATTAAATATAATGTTCTCTGAGATTTGTTTAAGTCATCTCTAGTTTGAGTTCATGTTCACTCACTCAAGCTATGAATTCATTATTATGTAGCGCAGCTACTTTACGTTAACGTTCGTGTGTCCTTCCGTCCGTCGGGACGATAGATGGATAGATAGATATTCAGATATCCACTTAGGATCTCCCAGCGGAGGCCAAGTTTGAAAATGGGCACAATCGGGTTAGGCACTTAAGAGTCGTTTTTAAAGTTGTATTCAAATATTACGCAAATAGAATCTACTCTTTTATGTTGTACATAGGGCAGATAATTGGAGTAGCTTATGCTGCGTAAGATGAAGTAAGATTAAAGAAGGACATACAGGTGACAGGCTTCTATTTAATTGGATGCAAACGAAGGAACTCAATTCAATTTTGAATAAACGAAACTATTATCGATAATTGAAATTGAAGTGACCTGACTATGTGCGCTACTTGATTTTTAATCTACCAAGAGCCTCGTTAATAAATTTAGTTTCGAATTTATGAATTTTAATTTAAGGAGACGCGAAGATCATGGCGTAATTTAGGATCTTAATAATTCGACCGCAGGTCAATTAATACAACATTTTGAGTGATTAGATTATGAAGTTTATAAATGTGCTCTTTTATTGACGAGTAATTTTTATAGTTCATAATAAGATTTAAGGCACTTTATTCTCACTATCAGATATTGTAAAATCCCAAAAGTAGGAGTATTTTCTATTTGACGATCACTAAATAAAAAATTTGTGCACGTTAGCTAATGTGTTAAAAACTGCCAGTTTTTCTCCCATTTATAATCAATCACAAACTTTGAATTTAAACATAAAAAGAAATCAAGGTTTTTGAAGAAAGAAGAACAAATAAATTAAAACGGTTTCATGGCATCGAGTAAATCAGCTTTGTATAAAAATATCTCCGTACCCGACTACTGGCTTGGTAACGATATTTAAATAGACTAATTAATTACTGACCTTTTGATAAGCTCATTACTCCTGTGACACTACGATACTGGCCACCGAATATGTACAGCAATTTATAATTGTAAAGTAAACCGGTGAAAATGACGAGATAGTTGGTACATTGGCTGAATTGACTGAATTAGTTATTGGTAATGGTACAACTAACACTTGTGCAGGTTTTGTTCTTGTTTCAAGAAAAGGCTGGAAGTTTTCATTTGAAGCCTTTCAGGAACCGGAAGACATCGTACTTATTATCAAACAAACTCTTCACGAGCAGGACCTTGAAAATATAAAAATATAAGTTAACGAGGAGAATATTGTGAAAGCCTGAAAATTAAAACAAACAAAAAAGCACCTGGAGTAATCCAACTGCAATCAGCACAATCATATAAATCAAGGACCAGAAATTTACACGCTCAAAATTACTTTCCGCAATGCTCCTATCCTTTGTTTCCACAAGTCTAACCTGGTCCTGAACTCCTTCAATCTTGTTTAAAGAAACATGGACTCGCTCCATTATAGACTAGGCAAAACAATAAACAGACTCGTAATTATAATCGTAACTCATAATGTCATTATGGTAAGAAAATGAATCCGTGATTACCTTGATGTCATTCACTTGCATTTCATAGACTTCTTCAGGTTGAAAATTCTTCTCATCATAGTCACTCCATTGGACATCGTTCTCATTCTCAACAGATACAGTGAAAGCCACAGTCTTGTAACTAAAGCTACTGAATGTGTTATCAAAACAGATCTTGTAAAATCCTGGGACAGTAACAGGAATTCTAAAACAATAGGACGGCCGATTAACAATACAAATACCACAAAATCGACAACAATGCCGTTTTTAATTTCCCTTACTCATGCACAGATTTAGTCCTCTTAAACTCCGTAATTAAAGGACGGCCTCGAGTATCCGACAGCTGGAAGTTGATGTCCAACTCCCCTTGATTCGTCCCCACCACCGAATAATCCATATAAAGAGTCCTGTTTACATCCACATTCTCAAAGAAACACTCTTCCTCCCCAGCTTCAACCTTGAGCATCAAATCTGAGCCTGACGTCGACTGACTCAGGATAAGCAAAACTGTCCAGACAAGTAGACCGAACCCAAGTTTAAATGACATCTTCCTATTCTCTCCCTGTGTCACATAGTCAACAATTAGAGATCATGTTTCATTCAGATACAAGCACAAGAAAAACGAGGATAAATAACAAAATTGACTTGTGTCCAGCTCTCGAAATTCGAAATCTGTGAAATGACTTGAAGTGCTGACTGTACTTACCTTGTACCGAAATTACCGAAAAGTCTAATTCACCAGATTCACCTGTTGGGATGGTTGGCTGTGGATGAATTGCCACGTGGAGCTTGGTCCCTATAGCTCCAATTTCCCGGAACAGTTAATGTTTGGTAGTTTCGTTAATTCCAAGAAATAATTAATTACTTAAAAGTGAACGAAACACGAGGAAGACACAACTTGAAGGGAAACCCACGGGAGGAGAAAAACCAAAATCTTGGAATCTTTTAAAATAACTTGGACAAAATCCCGCAGAAATCTTGGGCAAGATTTAGTCTCTTTATCCATCGTGAGGAAATTGTCATCCCTTCAGCCCCGCGATTCATGCACGGCTTTCATACGTTTCCTAAAAATACTAGTTTTCTGGTTTCTTCAATCAAAAGTTAAGTTAGTTTTTCAATACAATGTTTTTAAAGCCATTCTTGAGTCATATTTCATACTTCAGTTCTTAAATTACAAGGAACGCCACAAATGTCCATAAATGTTCGAAGTATCTTAAATACTAGACTTCAGACCTTGAACAGGACGCGTGGATAATGATGTATTTAAATTCTTGCTTCATTTTCGACTTATGAGTAACATTTTGATGATCATTTTCCCATGAAAAGCAGGGAAGATAAATAAGAATATGTAGGGTGAATGAAATAAGAGTTAGAAGTGTGTTTTCAAAAACGATCACCATATTTCTGGTGAATTTAATCCATCGGTATTTGTAAAAACCATCGTACTTACAATATATTATATAAGCTTATCCTTAACTAATTTATATACGAATAATGTCATATGTTACGTTACGTACGGTCGATAACAGTAGTATTTATTTATCCTTAAATACATTCAGTAGTAGTTTATGGATGGCACAACTTATAATCACCAAAATCAACAAAATAACTCAAATTCATTATGTATCCGCTTCTACTGTGTATTGTTTGGTATCCAACTTTTTATCGTCGCGGCTACTACTTGCTTAGCACAGGGCAGAAAGTACAAAATCTGTCTTTCTCATACAAAATGTGTATTCAAAGTATTTCAAAAAAGAAAATCCGCACAAGTCTCATAACTCGACTTGTGGTATAATATATAAGAGTTTCTAAAAAAAAACCTGAGATGACTGCAAATGCGAAATTAATTTTACCGTAGTGACTGAGGTTCGAGCGAAAACAAATACTGAAATTATTACAAATCAAACTAACTCCATACCTAACGTATGTAACCATGTCAGAGTTTTTATTGTTAAAACCACCATTAGGTTGGTAGAGCTATCAGAATTTTATTCATGAGCAGTCTAACCTTCGAATTCAAACAGGCTTTCTGAAAATGTATTACCCAGCAATAGGTTTCATTGGACAAAAGTTCTTCACTCCCTCCTGACAACAAAACTTCATTCACTTGATTCACTCTGAAAAACAAGCTAGCTTGTGTATTTTCATATAACCAAAGGCTTAATTAAAGTATAAGATCAGAAAAGAACAAGAGTTCAAAATTTAATTTAAAATAAACATTTCTTGCTCGGGAGCCTGAAAGAATTTCCCCTTACCTTACAATTTCAAAAATACAAAAAAGCAGATTCGAAAATTTTAGGCTGAGAATCGAACTTCAACATTACTAGGTATGAAGAGGACTTTTTGCTAATTAATGTGAACTTATTATAATGCTAATCCGACTGTGAAATCATTTTATTCTATAATTTTAGTCATCTCTTGAATCCGTTCTGTTATTCCGAAGGAGGAGAACACGAGTTTCTAAAACGTTAATTGGTAGCTGCAGTTTTGAGAACTGCATCATTTAGTTTTAGAACTAGTTTAATTGATCTCTTGAAGGAATTAAACTTTTGGTTTAGCTAAAGTCATTTACCCGGTTTATTTGTGACGCCTTAATTTCATTTCATCTCATAAAACTGGAAGAAAGTTACGTAGTAGTAAATGAAGAAATACCACCGAGTCAAGATACGCCAAAGTGAACAGAGTTAAGTACAAAAGTTAGCCTATAAACTAATACGCGGGGTTAAATTAACAAAGTCAGTCTACCTGCCAACACATTATTATTAGTTAATTGAAATATCAGACTTGGGTTACTTGAGAGAACGCTACACAGTGCATTACAGACTATCCTCTGACACAAAAACATAAATCTCAATTTGTCTTTGTGAATAATGGAATACTTTGAAGTTTGAAGTATGCATTGGAAAAGGATTGTCATCAGAGTCTAGTGATAAAATCAATCAACGTTGAAATCTCAATTCAGAAGCCGTCAATAGAAACAATAATAGTAGCATGGATCTATTTCGTATAACACCGCAGTTTGAAAAATGAATACCATGAAAATGTATAAAAAAAATCATTATGTACTGTTGGTTTCAAATTACAGGCGTTCAAACTCAAACTCAAAATCTTACAACCTTAGGGACGTCGGATAATATAAATTACCGTTCAGATAGGGTAAACCTAACTCTCACTGTTGGCAGTCAATCTCGAGAAAGTGATTAACGGAAATTAAATTTGTGGCAGTTGGTGTGTTTACATTCAGTTCCAAGCCTAATTCCAACAGAAGAATGTAAAGTAAAATTGTGAGTAAAGCGTTGATAAATTTTCTAATATTTTGAAGTAAGCTACTGAAGCATTGCCGAGAACCTTATCATTAGGTATTCATACATCAAAAAGCGGGTTTGGCTTCTCTTCTCTACTGCTAGTACGAGGGTAACATTTTCATCCAGTTCTGTTTGTAGAAAAAATGATTTCTCTCTCTAAAGATATAATATCTCTGCTAACGTAGTAGGTGTATGCATTACGAGCCCGAAAATACTTAATTTAATACTCCAAAAACTTAGAATTCTCTTAAGGAAGAAATTGTATCCATCTTCCTTCGTCTCGTTCATACGTAGGGACTTCTCTTCACTGAATTCCACTCACACACATGTCAATTATTGATTCCACCAATGTACTTGCTACTTTTAGCTTCATTCAGACAAGTTTTCGGGAGGCAAACGAATACACTTTCTGTAATATAGGAGGTAAGGAACGATAGCGATTTCACAACCCAAAAAACACACAAACAAAAATATTTGCACAGTCCAAACTCTGTGAGAAATGCTGGATGGGTCAGGGGTCAGGTCATTTTGGGGATGGCGGCTGATGATTATGACAATACTGTTGATTGCGAAAAGTTGGCTCCGAGGGAAAAGGGGATTTCCAACCATTTCGTCTTTCAGTCGCCTGGGCTTTCCTCACGGAGAGTTTGAAATTCACAACACGTACCAGACAACTTATGGTCTGGAATTGCAAAATCAGTTATACGCAACGAATGTTGTCTCTTGCACTACATTTTCCTACACTTCCGTCTCGTCTTATTGTACTACACATGGGATTTGTTCATCACCCCTCTGGGAACATCAATTTCACAGTTCTGCGCTTTGGGCAAACTCATAAGAATATTCTGTACGTATGACTCGTTTGATTGGATAGTTTAATTAAGTTAAGCTATTGAACATTCACTGCTAAACCATGTGAACGTTCTGTAAAATATGTTCGTCTGGATGTAACCCTTTAAGGGATACGTGATGATGATCTGAAGGCGTCCGATGCCTTGTCGTATAATGAGGTTGAGATTGCTGAAGCTGTTGTTGCTGACTACGATTAATTGAAGATAACAATGGATTAGTAGCCTCCCCACCTCCTTGTAGTATATCCAATTTCCTAACTTTATTGCCGTGTACTTGATGATGGTGATAATGTGATGGCCCTCTTGGCTGCAAAACCATAGATTATTTAGCAAATCTGTTGCATTTTTTATTTTGTTTATCGTCTTTATATTATCTTGACATTTTTTACCTGTTGCCCGTAAATATTCCTATGGTAAATGTCTACATCATGAGAATAAAGATGTCCTTCATCCTCTGAAAGATCGGAAACGGACGCTCGAGGAGACAAATGATTAGGCTTCTCGATCTCTTCATAAACAGGATCTGCTCTATGAAATCCCACGCTTCTGATATCTGAGTAGCTACTCCCTCTTGTCCAACTTCCATCCACTCCTAGATGAGGCCCTTTACTGTACAGACCAAGAATAGCAGCCGAATCTCCAGCGTATCGATGGGAAGGTATTCCACCGGCAGGACCATAATCAATGAAGAAGTCTAAATAAATACATACGATTATTATAATTTACCTTCCTGAATTATTAGAGGTTTGGTTTATTTTAGACATACCTGGAGATTGTTGCATCCCAGCCGCAGCAAGCTGCTTACTATAGATGCCATCATGATGATTTCTCATTTCTGCCTGCTGGCGACTTAAGGTAAGAAGTCTCCCATCAATGATTCTTTGTTGAGCCAAATGGTTGTTTTGGCAAGCTTCTAAAACTAGCCCACTTCCACTTCCCCCGCTCCCAGGTCCTGTCGAATTAACTCCTTGGCCACTTTGAAGCTGTTGCTGAGAATGAGTTGACATTTCGGTATCACTGCTATCGGAGCTCTTCGCGCAATCACATAACTTTGTTATCATCTATGAAGAAAAGATTAATTAGAGCAAGTTTCTTTGAAAATATATTTTTAAATACAAAAAAAACTTACGTCTTCAGATTTTAAAGAATGAAATAGAAGAATAGCGATGCCTTCGATAACGAGACTAATGCTTGCTAGGTAGGATAACACTGGAGAGTCTGATTCTAAATCCAACAGTCTCAGCGTCCATGCCAGAGTCATAAAAATAAGGATTATGAGGCTCCCACGAAGCCAAGTTCTGCAAACAAGTAAAATACATATTTAGGACCTAGATTACACAAATGGAGACATTCATCATTTTCTATCATTCCAGTTTTCTTTCTCACTTATTATACAGAAAAGACGACATCAATTCTTTTTTAAACATACAGTGTATAGTGTAAGAGAGTTTCTGCTGAAAGTGTTGACCCCCTCAATTTTAGCTTTGCACCGTAAAGCTTTAGGATTACTCAAAACTTTCCCCAACCGTCAAGAAATGAATTAATCAAAGCTAGTATGGGAATGCAGCTTACTATTCACACTGTTTATAGGTTTCATGTGACAGAAAACCCTTACAAAAGTGTTGGACTGAGTAGACGGTAACAAGATTGTAAACATACTAAGAAAACCAAGAGGAAAGCTAAACCGTTTAGTAAATATACCTACCCAGCATAGGTGTACAATGCCTTGTCATCATTAGGCTTCTTTGGCATTGCCGAAAGTAGTCCACAAACTTTGTAGGAGGTGTACACTAGAACCGCAGCTGTAGCCTGGAAGGATAAAAGACAGCTCATGAGACATTCCATTTAATTACTTTTTACTCGAGATACGATGAATTTAATTCAAACCGAAAATGGATTTCTCCCTTTGCAAGTAAATTAAAAGCATTGTGATCTTCCATGAGGCATGTAATCGTTGGAAACAACGGGTAAGGATAGATAACCACCATGAGGTTCGGTGTAAGTACTTACCAACGCGACGAGGACTGCTGGACCGACGAAACACAGGAGAGTAAAGCTAGTCTGTACCCAGCAGTACTTCTCACTTCGATAACTTCGAGGATCCAGAAGGAAGGATAGGAGAACGACTATTGCGGGAGAGCCATATGAGACACCGTAATACCACAGTTGACGAGATAATCCATTCTCAGCTGCCTCTACCACAATCAGATGCAGATGGAAGCCTGGAAAGTGCAAACGTACATTTAATGTAACAAAATCGTATCTTGAAAGTAAAAAGAGTCTCCGATCCTCTTATCATACATCAGAGTGAAAGCTAATTTATGGCTACATAATCTCAACCATTCTTGTCAGCAAGACAAAAGACAAAAGCCAGGTTGGAAGAACCCACATAAAAATTTATTCTTTTGCTAATCATCTTATTGACTCCGCGTACTTTTCCCTCTAATCAACTCAGACATTTCCCCCTCTCACGTATCGAAACTTTTTTGCCAACTGGACGACTAAATGCACTTACCGTGAAGGAAGAGCCAGAGTATAGATGCCAATGCGAAGTAATGTAAAAGTATTGCAATGGCCGTGCACCCCAAGGGCTTCTGCGTCTGATGAATTCCCAACACGAAAATTATTTCTCCGATCAACATGCAGAGAAACAAGTTCTTGAGTATCATCGTTTGAAATACCTGTACAACAACAAAATACAAACAATAAATGCCAAGCTCCAGCTACCTTCAAACCAATCACATCAGTCATTCTGTACCCACTGCTACTTCATTAGCATCTTACTAATAAGGATACAAGCTTGTTATTATCCTTTTTGTTAATTGCAGTGGATTTAATAGGATACAAATACCGCCATTGTCTTGTACATCTACTTACCCTTCCATGTATGCAGAAATGAGTTATAATCAACGTGAAGACAAGGCACAGGATAACCACAGCGGACCCAACGTACATTACAACCTACAATGCAACAAAAAAGGATTAGTTAAATCATCTCCAACTAATCCAGACCTCCAGTAAATAAATATCCACCACTAAGCCTTGTGGCAGATTCCCCAAATTTGTGTAATTAATAAAATTGTGGAGCAAGATACGAGACATAATAAATAGACACCGATTTTCTATTTATCAAATCAACTGTCTGTAATTACAGAGTAATTACACGGAAAGAGCTTAGAAGGGATGGAGATGGACGTAAAGCGATAAATCTGTCATTTAGACAACCCTCACGATTTCTTCCCAAAATTGAGACAAACAAAAGAGACTCTGTTAGCATACCTGTAACACTTGCGGTGTTGGAAGGTGCTTGGGTGGAGATTGGAGATCCATGAGTATTGCGAAATTTGTCAAATGTGTGCACTGACACATTGTATGGGTCCGATTAGTTTTGACCACACGACAGCCTTCTTCTGACCATTTACTGTGAAACCCAACACCAAAAATATATTAAATTTCGCTTCGGAATAATTTATGGTCTGTCCTTGTAATTGTTCCCTAAATCACACTCCATGTCAAATATCCCCATCCATTGTAGCAGTTATGCAAAGTTTTCATTAATCCGACTTTGACAGGTTCTTCTTATACATGCCAAGCTTAAAATTTCAATTTGAAATGCAGTCACAATGTCGGGACGGAGGAGATGAGAATCTCTCCGTGCCTGGAATGAATTCTATGTATCTTTGACTCTCATTTACCATCCTTGCCAATCGTTGTCTTCTTAGATAATTCGATTTTAAGGATAATAAAGGCGGTCACATGACTATATACATTTAATGCACTTACTCTTGAGTGTAGTCCCAGAAGACGCACTGAGGATTGCTCACATTGTCTAGCCACAAGTGACTGAAAAGTAAAAAAAAAAATATATATATTAATAGTAATTTTCCTATACAATATCCCGTGTAACCTGTAACCAACAAAGTCACAGTACTTACCGAAGCGTCAGCTGAACGGGTAGTGCTAATTGGATGTGTCTCCCTTGATTCAATGACGCGGAAATAACACGGGAGTTAACTAGCTTTCTAATTTGGTTCGTCTCTCCGCCGTTTCCAGCTTCGATTGGCTGAAGTACCTGTACAATGAATTCATGCGTAAATAAAATGATTGCTCCAGTCTGATTGTCATTCTAATAAATCTCTGTCAAGCTGGGGCTATCACATATGGCTGGAAGAGGATCGTGAAGCAGCTTGAGTGGTTTAAATTATTCATAAATCTTAGCCATCAACGACTAGAGAATGAAATGTTCCTTCACAATATTTGAAGGGATCCTTAAGATTTGCCCAAGGAAACAATTCTTTCTATCCTTGTGAGCACTCAGGAACACCTTCAATAAAACTGCGTGGACTTCCTCCCAGTTCCAGTGGACTTTTACTTGTCATTATTTAGAGCGTTAACCTAGTTTTATGTCCATTCAATCTTTGCTTAGTGTTCCTCGGCACGTAAGCCTGAGTCTCCTTATTCTTGGACGTTAAACCAAAATAAACTAAAACTACGCCATAAATGCGTTCGTTCTTGGGAAAAGATTCGGAGGGATAGACTAAGAATTCGATTATAGACAAGGGCAGAGAAATCAATGCTTTCAATGACAGCCTTTTCTTACGTGTTCCAGGTTGTTGTAGGCAAAACAAACGAGTCGGACAAGTCCACCATCACTATTTTCCCGAAGTGCTTCAGCTGGCATGGTTAATACATCACCCATTCGACCCCAATGATCTGTGGATTCTGATGGGAAATTGATTTCCCGTACGTTGTTTGCTTCTATGGCATAAATCGTAGTCACTGCAACAAAAACAAAGACGATAGACCCATTGATCGAGATTGATGGGAAGCCTAGCTTTATCAATAGTATGGCGTAAGTCCCTTTCTTTCTGTGGACGAGAGAGCCACACACATAGATAACTGTGCTTTTTAGTACTCCTTATACTTACAGATATTCTTTACGGATTTCCGAAGTATCTTCTCTGAAGTGACCACGTTCGCCAGAAGAAAGGCATTGTCTTCCAATCCAACGAGTAAATCCGTTGCAATTTTCATTTGATCAGCATAGCTTAAATCTCGCCAGGGATCTAAACGAGCTTTCTCCAGCAAGTTGCTTCCAGCCTCAAGTATAAGCTGTAGAAGCTCGGCAGCCAAGTCCTCCCGGCTCACCTGATTTGTTAAGCTTCTCAATTGGTCATTCATTCGTGTGGCTATCGTTTTGATGATTCGGACTGCCGCTGCGATATCTCCCCCGTACATCTGTTTCGTACTCGTCACTTGAGCCAAGTCACTCGCTACATTTGATATTCGATCTCCCTCTAACACACGAGCCTGTAGACAATCATTTAGAAACCCATTCATCAGCAAATCTCTTCAAATCACACTTTTAATTAAAACTTAATGTCATTTGTACGCCGCAGTGAGACAAAACGCTCAGCTTGTATGCTCATATTGATGAAGGTTGGATTGTATGGAATTCCATTCGAAGATTATTAAACACAAACTAGACTAGAGACATTAGAGTTGTAAAGTAATCATACCTGCAAGCTTAGAAGCCATGCGGATTTACAATCACTGAAATATAAAACAAACGACAGTTAGACATTACACACCATGAACTTGTCCTGAATTAATTCCCTTCTGTAGACAATGAACGAATAATACCTGAGATCAGGAGAGTCGGGAAACCACATGGGGAGGTTATTGTTTTGATGATTCTCAACACACTTCCATCTCGCCAGACCTGTTTTATACAAAGTTCCAATGAGTTCAATGGGTAAAAGGCGTTAGATTTTTTTGTTTGAAGCTATAAATAAATAATAGCATTCTTACCAGAGGCCCCGCCGGGACAAGCCTGCTTGGCTGTTTCTCCTACTAATGTCCAGTTCCAAAACATCCCTCTGTCCATTCGTGAAGTACAGTACTCTTTCACAATATCTCGGCCTAAATAATCATGACACATTCACAAAATAATTGGACAAGTTGCAACATTTTGCCCCCACAATGAGGGCAATAACAGCAAAAGTCAGGGGAAAGGGAAATTATGAGCCGTACCTGGAGATGACAGATGCTTACTCTCCTTCTCATAGTCCAACTCGTCCTCTGGACCACGGTGACTATTTTGCGTAGGAAGGACTGTAGGGCTTAAGGTCACAACACCTTTCTGCACACCAAGACCACTCTTAGGATTAGAATTACTATTAGATTTACTATCACTAGTTCCACTCTCAGTTCCAGACACTTTATCTGACCACATATTATCCGCACCCCCACCGCTAATACTAGTTTCACTTCCCCTGGATCTTTCACGTTCAAACTGAGATGGCCACCAGCTCTCTGTGGCCTCCGCCCCACCAACGTCCACTCGATCAGCTCCAGGCCAACGTTTGTAATCATTGTCACTTGGAGGATCATCCTCACCCGAGGAGTTCATATCCCCATTCTCATTGTCTCTACTTGCTCCAGGAGGACTCAAAGGGTTTACTTTACTTAACAGGACGGCATTCGTGGAAGATGGTAGGGGCGAACTTGTGGTCGAGGTTGTCAAAATCAATGATGGATTATCCAGATCTGATGGTTGGATCGCCCCACTCAGTCCATACACGGACTGGTTTCCAAGAACTTGAGGGCCATAAGGAATGATATCTGGAGCCAAGGGCTCCTCGTTATTCGTACTAATGAGTCCCTTCGCAGGGGTACTACTACCGCTACTAATACTACCTATTGACTTAGTTTCCGTGGCACTCAGAACAGGGTTGGACGGGGCAAGCCATGGGGCTAGTGCATTACTTGGCCGCCCTCCGGGGACGCTTCTTGGTGTGGTTGTCGTTAAGGAACTCGCTGAAATCAAAGCAAACATGCATCCAAATTAAAATCCCATTACAACTCCTTGTTACCCTTCTCAAAAAAAACTAATAAATGATCCAACATATAATGCTTCCGTAAATTACAGGAAAAACGGATCATTCCTCAACCCTAATTTCAAGCCTATCCAAAAATACAGTTTCTTTAATTACGGATCCTTTGGGGAGGCCGACAAATTCCAAAAAGCATATGAAACAATCGGACCACACATCAACTGGTACTTTCAATGACTTCCTGCGGCAAATTTCGCACGAAGCACAGAACAAAAGGTCATGACTCATGTCATACAGTCGTTGCCAAAAAGAAAACAGATTCATTTAAATTAAACAGTCTTCACGGCATTCAATATTCAATGATACCCAGCAATTTCAGTTATCTACCATCTACCTCCTCCGTTCCCAGCACACAATCTGAGAACGCAACAAGAGCCATATATCAAACGTCTCTTGAAATCCTGCCCTGATGTGGAACACCCTGCTCTCCCTGAAAATACACTACCCGGCTCCCCAGCACTGGGAACCAGGGAAAGCAAAAGAGTCCCAGCATTTTCTTTCCACGCATTACTTACACGTATAACTTACATACTTACATACATGGAGAACCCTCCTACACGGTTCTCACAAAGGCATTATTACTGCCGAGAAACCATATGTTATTTCATGTAACAAATGTAAGGTATTTGATCCTAAAGCCGATGCCGACTCCTGACAACGAAAATCAAGTCAGGCAATCCCAACTCAACTCTTCCGTGGAGTGGCTCAGGAGCTGGAGAGAGAAGAAACCCCGAATCAAAATCAAACCCAGAGAGAAAGCCCTAGTTGCCACATGAAACTATGGAGATCTATAACAAACTAACTTAAGTGCATATCCCCTCCATAACATACACCCAGGGGCCTTGCTAAGACCAGCACAATGAGTTCCACTAACTTCATTATACACCCGGGTAACAAAAACACCCGAGCCTTGAAACCAACATCCTCAACATTTCAACCCTTTCCAAATCCAGATACGCCGAAGCAAAGGGAAATGCTCTTGACGAAATTATCATCCGTCATGAGCTCATCATTAGATCCGAACGAGAAGTTTATGCTGAGAAATTCATCGTCTTCCTCTCAATCCCCTCCGTAGCCTTTAGTCTCTGGGCTATTAAATATGAGCCAAGAAGCTCGATCAAGTCATCCATTTATCTCTATGCACAGCATCAGCCACAAGAGAAGGAGGTGGAGCAGGAACGCAAAACGACTATCAACAAAGCAAGTGAAAACAAATACCTGGATATTTATTTCCCAGTCTATATTATTGTAATGCATTTCCCTCCTGGCACGCAACCACCTCGGGACAATGGCAAATGAATAGCAATCCTTTAATGGACGGTCTCTCATATTCAGAGACGCATAATAGCAGTCCCTGGCTCTCTCCTAAACTTGTAATCAACTTGTACTTGGCTTTCTTTTTCTATTCCAGAGGCAGGTCGTAGTAGTCATAATTATTGGGTATCTACCGGAGAATACAAACCCTTTACGTCATAATATTCAATCTCGCTGCACGCTACACGTCTCAGGAGAAACCTAGCCAGCTTTCTCCACCCAAACTGTGGGGGCAGGGACACATGGAGCATGAACGGCTACTAAGGACTGACTAACTATGTAAGCGGGCTTAAAATAAAACGGAGCCCCAATCAGGTAGGCCAAGTAGGTAAATAAGGATTACTTGACGTAAACGTAGCCAGAGGAGGACGTTAGGACTTGCAAGTACATATCAGAATGTTCCTAGCTCAACTGGGACAAAATAATATTATTATTATTATTACAGCCCCCGTTCCTCGGAATACTTTTTGATAGGAATCAACTTTGTTGTTTTCACTTTGAAATCAAAAATACACACGAACATGTGTAGTCAACCTGCTTCTATGTCTCTATAAGCCTTTCGCGTCTTCTCCTCTCCCAACGACGTGATGTGAAATGCACCCATGCCTTTCAAATCGGAGAAATGAAGGAAACTCCGACCACAACCTCCTGGAGTTTGAACCCGAGTTAGTAATCCCGTGGCATGTTTTGCTCCTTTTTTGCGAAGCCATTATGCAAACATTCCTTGGAAAAGGCAGACATCCATAACAGTCACTTATTTGCTTACTTCTGCTCCAGAAACCCAAACCCATTATTTACCATAATATAACACAATCAAATATCGCCAAAGGTTATTGTTTCCCTCAATGCAGCCAAATTACATTTTCGAATCCCCTTGTCTCCAGACCAGTTGTGGAATTCTATTCACTCCTCAGAGTACAGAGAGACTTCTCTCATCAGTCAACCCGCTCTAGCTCTCTCTCTTTCTCCGGCCTGTCTTTTCTCCAGAAACTAGAGAAACCTAAGGGCCCCCACCACCAGGTCTCGTCTGGCTCGATGACTCGATGAAAGCACTAAAGACAAGTTTTATGGATTTCCATAAGTAACCTTAAATCTCCCTTCATAGCTGATGCATATTTGATATTAGATTACACGTCTGGCATCATGATGAGCTTCCTAATTCATTTAAAATGATGAAATAGCACAAGAGTGAGGCTAGTCTTCATTTACACCTGAGCCTAATCACTTATGCCCTCCTTCTCTATCTCGGCAGAGTCTCTTCACACATACTCCGTGAAAGCCATGGCGAGAAGATTACACCTAAACAAGGCTTAAATAAATCCTCCCCTTCATCGCCAAACAAAGTTAGGGCTAAAATCATCTTAGTCGACTACCGTCTCAACCCTGATCATACATCATGACTCATCATCACCCAACCCGGATAGGAAAGCAAGCGTATTAAACTCCTAGAATGGATTAGAAACACACTTGAAGATTTCATACTCCTCCATCATTCCCTAACATCCCAATATAACCTACTCTCCCTCCTCTCATCATGAGATATTACTTGGCGTCGGCTATACATTCTTCTCAAGTGATAACATCAAATCAATTATGCACATATTTTCCAATCATCAACTCTCCTCTATCTCTCCACCAAACTGAGCCAACAGCCCTGTGTGCCGCTGCAATTCCACATTCTAGTCTTCCTCCTCAAGTTAGAGACAAAGGGAACGGAGGAAGGCACACATCAACAGATCCTTCGTCCTCCTTTAGAATTTTTTAAATCTCATCCCCACACATAAACCAGTCCTCAAAAATTAAGGCTAAGAAACTCGAGGAGAGGGAATTGTGAGCTTCACTATTCCATACACTGACGTCTTTCCCCAAAAGAAAACAAAAGAAGTTGGAACTTATTGAGAGACGATAAAGGCCTTTATCAAACTATTCATTGATTCCCCATTCAAATAAAGTAACACGAAGCCTCGAGACTGACTCGGGCTTAGAAATAAATCCTCTAATCAACTATAGAGAGTTTTAGAGCCAAGTCAATGAAGAACATGTTACCTGGTATGCATTGATACTGCACTTCAAGGTATTTCACAGTCCCAGGGCAAGGGTCACCAAATGTCTTTGTGCTGGCCACTACACTGCAACTCCGTTGGTAGTTACATCTGAAAGAGAGAAAAAAAAATTAAATTCATATCAATTTCACATGAAACTCTCATTGTTGAAATGGACACAGAGATTCCAAATCTTCCTCCCCATCATTCTTCAATACGTCCAAAAGTTTAAAAGCTTGAATGAAATCGGGTCAAAGAAGCAGACAGACACACACACACACTCAATTACTTTGTATATGACCTCTTGGGCGTGTGTGATAAGATGAGGGTAAAATCTTTGGACTCTAGATTGACTTGAGCACGTCAAATAAATATGCACGGCTAATGACAAGAAGCAAAGCTCTGTTATTCCAGAGGGCAAGGTGCATTTATCTACTTTGAAGGACAAACCATCCCACCAGGCTCTAGAGAGACAACAGATCAAGAATACCGGTGGTGGCACTCAGGCATTCCTCTCTCCTTTCAAAGGAGTATTGATCGACTGCTAATAATGATAACAAATACATAGAAGTGATCGAGGCTGGGATTGATTTTCACAAAAGCGTTCTAATAACTCCCCGTGCCCTCATAAATAGAATCTTAAGCATCTCTCTCCAATCATCAAAAATCCTACGCAGTCATTCAAAATTTCAAGCCAACACTTTGCACACAAAAGTAGGCAAAGCATCTGTCAATCTGTCTGGATAGGAAAATTGAAGTTAAAAAAACGAGCACAACTTTTCTTCCTCTTCGCTTCATGTCAAGACGGCCGACGAGCCTGAGCTGTATGAGAATATCCTTTGCTAAATTATATTATAAGAAGATACATCTCGCCTTCTCGCATCACTTGAGAGAGAGAGAGAGGAAAAAAAACTTTAATCGATGACAGCTCGTAAGAATTTCAAAACCCTTCATCAGACAAACAAGTCAGAGTCATTTACCGCTACACACGGCTAAAAGCCTTGGCAAGAGTCACACAAGGAGCAATTACACAGCAATAAAGCAATAGGCGATTTTTGCACCCTTCAAGACTGCCCACAACTATTCTACTACGTGGCAATGTTCTGCCTCGGCGATTACGATTCTAGAATCGTTAGCAATTACCAAGAGGTGTAAAAAAATAAAATCCCTCTGCATTATGCAAGACTGTATGATATGAGCATCTTCATATAGAGATGCAAATACAAGCTGGGAATAGAAAAAAAAAACAAATCACACAAATGACTTTATACGGATTAGATTGCTTTGATATGGATCATTATCGTCTCTCGGTGTCATTGCAATTAATTCTTTATCCCTAAGGGTCAATTTTGAAAATCATATGGGAATGGTGCAATTGTTGGCCTGAAGGATTCCTTTAGATCATCCCTCGAATACAATACGCAACAATCTATCCCATACTCTTTGTTATGAATTAATGCTCTCTCCCACAATAATGAGCACGATGCAATGACCAAAGAAGGGTTTATAAAATTACAGGGACTTATTTTGTATTTAATAAAGAAAACACCACTTCCATCCCAGCCTTGTTGCAACTCATGCATCCATGTCAAAGCCCTTGTTGGTCAATGTTGTGTGCGTGGCTGAGTTGTGATTGTTTTCCTATATTAGACTCGAATTGAAGACTCGAATTGGGGAAAGCTAAGAGAAGCTGTGCAATTCACAGTTGGACTTGTTAAAAAAGGAGCTACTTATACATAACAGATTCATACTCACATTAACCAAATTGGATGAGATTTAGTTGCCAAAAAATTGAGCTCCATATAGGTGTGACTAATTTCATCCATCTTTGGCTATCTTAAAAGGCTTCGTGTATCTAGTACAGTTAGATTGGCTTGTTAGTGAGAAACAAGGCTACCGACAGAGAGAGCTCTTAATAAAGGCAGCAATGACACTAATCATGAAACCCTTAGCGGCAATCAAGCAGTGTTAGAGATCTTACAGCTCTACTACTGCCGGGATGAGATGACTATGACACTAGCATTGTTATTGATTCTATTGATGGATGATGACCTCAAGAACGATACTAGACCACTTAGCGAACAATAATACGCAGAGTGCATTGTTGCTTTGGATGTGAGAGAAAAAAAGTATGTCGACTTACGTTCCATTGAGAACAAGGATGGATTTAGGACTTCCACAATTGACACTCCACTCAGTGTTCCCATTCTCATTGCAAATTGTGATGGAGAATCGACCGTAAATGGCCCGAATCAGATGGATCACTTTACCCGGTTCACAATCGAGTCGAAGAACTGTTCCTTCGCATGCATAGGCAGTTTGTTTACCTGTAAGAAACAAGAAAAATCATTTAGATTTAAAGCACACACACACGTACATATTACGGGGAACACAAATGGGACTCCCTTGCTGGTCCAACTTCGATTTCATGAAATGTTTTATTGGCACAGCTACTCTCCCCCCTTTCCTGTTTCCTTTTACTTATCAACCCGTTGTTATGTTAGTTCATTACGATATAAAACATCGATAGGATGACATTACCGGTCTCTTGTTTGAGTTAATAAAATCTCACCCTAATTAGAGAACACGCAGACCGTACGTACGCACCAACCCTACTCCTTTTTTTTTAAGACTCTCCACCGAGTTACATACGTTTTTCGGCAAATCGTTCAACTCGGATCAAGTTCCGGCTGTAAATTTTACACTGCAAAACGACAAGAGCTTAAAAGAGCTGGACTTTTTCCCTTCAATTGTGGATTTTGCTGCTGGGGAATAAATCTGTTCATTATCTATTTAGGTTGGAGTTATATTTGAAGAGCTGATGTACACGGTAGCTACAGAAGGAAGCGTTATTTAAGGTGACAAGTACACGATCTACTCAAGTAGTGTAAAGTCTACGACACAGTTCTTCAACATCATTTATCATCGGAACAAAACGCTCATTGTCTTAGTCTCCACCACCACCACGTCGTCAACAATCAGTTAAGATGACGAAGTTCCCTTCTGGACGCTTGTTCCGTCCTACAAGCTCAAGTAATGGATAGAAAGGCTCATAAAAAATGAGGAAACCCACCAGGGCTAAATCGTCGGCTGAGAACAAACGAGTAATTTTCGATTAAATTACAAACAGGGATTACATAGTTACTCATAAACTATCCCAGGTAACGGGTTTCCATTTTGGTGAACGCGACGAGAATAGAGTCCCGTCGAAAATAGGAAGAATGGGGGCTCCATTTTATTTCAGAGTGGTCAAAGCCATTGCCAATCTCCTAAAAGGATTCAATGAACGAAAAACTGTAGAATTATATGGCCATTATATTAATATTATTACGAAAATTGACAGCCACTCTATACCCCCACCGTAGTTCGGCCTGACCATCCATTAACGCAGGATAATATAATAACCCATAAAGTGTATAGAGCCACAAGCTCTAACCTCGGGCTGCTGGAAAAAGATTTTAGTATTCCATTCCAATCAACTACTAACTCATTTCCTATCATCCAATAAAAAACATAAAAAAATTCCCTTCTAAACTTTTAAGTCAACGTAGCTACCAACTCGGACCAGAACTACCACCACGACGGCTACTTTCTGGCTTCTCTAAAGAACCACAACTGCTTTTTCACCTACCAAACGATATAAAAAGAGACAATAAAACAATCAGGAGAGAAGTGGGACTTGAGATTATGATATGAGAGAGAGGACCATGAACTAAAGGCCAGGACGACCCGTTCATCATTATCATTTCTCAAAGGAAAAGGCAAGAAAGACAAGAGACCGACAAGACAAGAGAAACGACTTTATAGGCCATACCAGCCTCCTCACTTTTCCACATGTATATTCTTCAAGCTCTTTTTACACACGCTAAGATTTTCATAAAAATCCAACAATAACGAACCAACCTTGTGGTTTTTGCTTTTGGTTATCGGGAAATTAACTCCACATCCTAACTACAGTCTTAAGGCAGGAAGGTAATAGAGAGAAGGAAAAAAACAGGGTGTATATAGTAGGCTTGGTTTTGCCTGAATTTAAAGGCTCATGTTATTAGACACTGTGTGTGTGTGTGATGGGTGTTGTAACTTGTAATCCCATCGCCATCATCTCCCAACATTTCTTTAATAATCATAATGATAATAGGAACAATTATAGAGAGATGAGGAGAATGAAAAACTTTTGTCTTGTCTAACGAACCCTTGATTTCTGCTTTTAATACAAAAGGAAAGCGTATGATATATTATGCTGTTGAATGTTCATTTCGTCATCCTCCTCCAATTTATTCCTCACCTACAAGGTTCCCTTATTCTTATCCTTTTGTTCCCTAACCCTATTTCACCAAATACGAAAAAGAAACAACAACAATAAAAAATTTGCATCACTCCTCTCGGACTAGCCTTGCCAAAAAAAGGCCGTCTAATGAGTATCGATGAAACGTAAAGAACGCTGAGCTGTCCACTGTCAATTCAAGTATAAATCAATCAAGGTCCCACTTTATTGTCTCTCTCAGAGTCTCATGGACAGAGTCTTATAAGAATCAATACCAACATCACACACCGTGAGACCTTTTCCTCACCACGTCTCGCCCACCATCTTTCCCATTACTTGAGACTCCAATTTATAACCCTTTCAAGGGACTAAAACTCCACAACAACTTTTCGAAACGCTCAAAAAAGGACCCTCTCTCCTTCGGGCTCATGAATTGCAAGACACTAACATTTTTTTGCAAAGTAGTAGGTGTTCCCTAAATTGCTCTCTCTGTCTCTCTCTGTCTCTTAAGTAGCTGGAGCAGCCAGGAGGATTTCATTTATTGAAACCTTTTGTCTTAGTCCATGAGGATTATTTTGTTTAAAAATCACCTACTCTTTCATCTCTGGTTGTATGGGGCAGAATCAATAGAACTTGTGTAAAATGGAGTGAACAGATGGAGAGAGGGTTACATACAAGTACTTCCATGTTCACTATTTGTTAGGTGTCTTTTGTGCTGAGGTAGGAGAGTGGAAGGTATTACGTGAACAAGAATAATGAATGCGTGCAACATATCATGAGAGAGTGTTCCGTCTCTTTCGCTCGTTGCTAATGGCATGTCTTGCCATAAATGAAATACCAGGCTAGTCAATCAAGAACATAGACACACATTTATGGTCATAATATTATTACAGGGATAAATTCTGTGTCACGATTTACTCTTATCAAATCCAAGGTGTTTTAATAACTCCAACCGGCCCTCTGCGTGGACACAACACGATACCATCTATTCTGCCAGCAAACACCTAGGCTTATTCTTACTCGCCTTTTTCCCCAACGAGTATTGACACAGCCTATGATGGAGGAGTAGAAAAATCAGACCATCTACTCGGACCCTAGGGATTATAAATCCTGAGACCATTAATTACAGGAGAGGGGCTAGTGATAATCGAAGCGTGGCTCACCTTCAGCATATTCAAGAGGAACTAGGGCGCCTAGGATAAACGCCAGGATCAGTATGAAGCATCCATGATGAGAAGCAGAAGGACACATTCTGATGTCTTGTGCCCTCAGTCGGGTCCTCGACGTTTTCTACAACTCCGACGATCCCTCTTCAACCTGCGTGGGCCTTCTCCGTCTTCCTGTAATCAAAATTAATTCAAGGAAAACCCATTAGAGTAATTAATATTTTACACACCAACAACTATAAGACTAACATCTAGCTCCATACACTTTTCATGCATATTTTTAGCAATTAATCTCATGATGATGAGGAGTAGTCCCTAAAATCTAAGCCTCGCCTATTCGTTCCATATCTCTGCCAGAGATTCTCTGGTAGTCTAGTGTGACTTGACTACTCTCATGTCCCATCCAACACTACACTCTACAATCTCCTATACACTAAATACTAATCACAGATAATAATTTAACACTTTGCATACTACTCTCCCCTATATAGACGAGGATGGTTATGTATGTTATCATGATGATTTGCATTCACTTTGCCTCTTGGGCGAATAACCTCTAGCCGAGAATCAAGATTCTTTTTAAGAAGATGCTCACACGACCAGCATCCCTATTTTCTCCTGTCAATCTCCCGTCTCTACAGACACGACCATTCCTCTTTTTTTCTCTCATTCTTTCCCAAAGCAGCTCGTATTTTTTTCCACTCCAACACGCTTTGTAAGTTGGGAATAAACACCCGGAAGTTTGGTAAGTTATGTAAATTGAGACAAAGAGAGTGTCATGTTACACAGGAGATAGAGGAAACAAAGAATTTCGCCTTCTAATTTGCAACACTAAAGGGGCCCTTTCTACCCTCCAACCAAGTCCCTTCGAATTGAGGAGAGGAAATTTGAGATATTTATTTTGTTACCTAAACTTATTTATTATCCCCAAAGCCGGTTTCTACTTACACTAAGCCCGAGTGTCTAATATAGATTCTCCACCTCTCTTATATTTTACTTATCCACCCAGAGTTGTCTGGGAACAGGTTTACGTCATCTGTTTTTAAATCCGACACAATGTTTCCTACATCTCTCGGCAGTGTGAACAACAGCCTGAAATAGCATCCCATATTCTATAGGTGGATAAAGTGGTAAAAACCCATGAATCATACAACAATATTCATAATTTTATAATCTCCTCCACTTCTTCCCACATAGATGGGAAATTAAATCATGTTAATTTCACAAATGGGAAGTAACTCAGTAGCCACTAGTGCCACTACTAGCCTGAGAGGCCTGGAGAGAGTCCTTCCAAAGAGCTAATGGGCTAACTATAGGCTGCTAGTGTTTTTATCTCCGAGTGTCTGAGTCTCTGTTCCCTGGCATTTGCATAATATTCTTAAGTCATCATCATGAGTCAAAAAGCAAGAGCTGTAAGTTCCATGATGTATGCAAATGAATATGTCCATATAACGTGGAGGATATTTCCTAATTGCAAGAGACACGACATGTAAATTGCCTTTAATAAACTGCCACCACCACCACAACCAGCCCTGACAAGGCAGAGCAGAGGAATATCTTTGGAGTGGTGCATTTCGCATGCATAATAAAGTAGCTATATATTCCACAGACTCGAGCATCGTTCAAACTGCCAAACATTCAAATCCGCTTGGGTATATAGTTAATATGTGGGAAGAATACTGTGAATGGAGGCTTCGGCAAATCCTCAAATTATTTATCTAATGGTTGAATGAACAAAATCTTCTAACTGTCCATACTCTCCGTCTGTGACGAGGATAATGATCATCCTTCCTATTATAATACATCTACCAAATGCCCTCATCTCAAGCATAATCAAAAGTCAACCCGATCACTTCATCAATCCTTACACATTCCATCCCAGTCCAGATAAATTTCCTAAAAGCCTAAAAACAATATCCCCAGCCGAACAATAAATTCAAACTTTCAACACCTACACCACAAAGCTCTTTGAGAGCCCATATAGTCACTCATCTAGTGTTCACTAAACCCAAGTGAAAAAACACATGTCATTCGGACTATTCCAAACCGTTTAAAATCACATGGGTACTTTACCTGGGTTAAAATCCACTCAACTTCCGGGATATACTACGCCAGAAGAGTCTAAGAAGAGCTTTAAATTTACGATCACAATCTAATTATAAAACCCCGAAATGATTCTAAATTTGAGCTTATATGCTTAAATATGGTGGGTATTGATTGTTAAGGACCCTTTGGTTGAATGCCATGCAGGAAACAGATCTGCAAGTCCATTAAATAGCATTTATTATGAGATGAGGTGGCTGGATTGGAATCCTTGGCTCACACTACCATGTCAGATTCAAGACTGTGATATAACCCTTTAAAAAGCTGTATATAGAGAAGATCTATGTGGATTTAGTTAGAGACCAGAAGAAGGGGCGAAGAAGGAAGGGATAGTCACCTTCCTTGTGCATAACATGTCACACTAATGAGCCATCATTAATCATTTTCTTGTGATTCTGAAGTCACTAAATTATTCATTCCTATTCAAATCTCCATTTTACTCTTGTAATATTGTTGGATTTGGACTGGATCAACTTTTCCCGTCCTCCTATTGTGTAATGTAAACTACTGTTTGCTGGCCCAACTTTTTCCTTCAGTTCATGCCATGGGGTTTCTGCCCTCATGGGTAAAATTGCCAAGCCATTCTTTCCTCGAGATTCTCATTGTGTTCCAAAGGCACTCGTATTTATCATTTCTTTGTCTGCCCTGTGCAGAAACATACACAAAGGGAACTTTCCATAGCCTAACCTTCTCGATGAAACTCCCGAGACGACGACATTTTCTATATTGTACATATGAACTGAACCACAGAAGAGTGAGTACACCCTCCCTGGCTCTTTTCTTTTGACAAGAGTCAATGATATCAAAAGCGGTGCTAATGCAACTGTATTCAAGGGCGTAATCTAACATACTGCACAATTATTCACTCCACTCAAGCCACACACTAAATTCTTAATCTATATACCTTTGCCCTGTTGTCGTTGTCCTTCCCTTTTTTTTTAATCTCCAGCATAGTGAGAGCTTGTATGTTTTTTTTTGCATAACAATCCGGTCAATAGAAGGGACAGAAATACTCTTTATTCATGTCGATGAGTTTATGTCAATAAATAAAAACTAGGGACACTTAATTCCCATGAACATGCTGTTTACATTCACTAAAATTATAAGCTACAGATTGATCCACAAATCCTTACTACCTTTTTCAATGCTAAGCCAAAGTTAGAATTATTTTTGACTTCATTTCACTTTGACAAAGAATATTTGACATGAAAAGAGCTTTTGGGATTTTTAGAAATAATCCTAGAAATTATTATGTCTACACTAAATAAAAAATACCTAAAGCCTCCGAGTGATTTTTAACAGTTCAGAGGGTTCAGAGAGTTCCATGCAAATAAGGATTTAAAAAACTTTAAAGTTTACATTTTCATAAAAATCCAAAGTCCACAATAATGGTCAGAGTAAAGAGGGAAAAAGGGAGAGATAAAAAGTCGTACAAATAAGACTAGAATTACACTACCCTCTGTACTTAAAGCCAAGGCGGCCGAGCTTCCCATCCACATCCTAATACACTCAAGGGCTCAGCCTCTTAATGATTATTATCACCGACATTTTATGCAAACTTTAATGAAGGATAATCGGTCATTACTACACAACTGCGTTGGAATAACAGTAATAGCCAGTAATAACGATAATGGTTAAACACAGATAATTATTAGTCCACACTACCACCACCACCACCAGCACCTGACGGAAAGCACGGCTTGAAAAAGCCGACCGGAAAAGGAAATAAGAAATTCACCGGCCAACGCAAAACCCCTTCTCCTCCGTCTCTTCAGTACACACAATCCACACTTACTGGCTTAATCTAATTTATAATTATTTCAACCCTTCACTCACTTAATAATAATAACTAACACTCGAGACCAATAAAATATCAAACGGAAAGGAAGAATCAATTCATACAGAAATACATAATTTCACCTTTAGTTCTGATTCCTCCATCATCCCCTCTACTTTTAAAACTTGGACTAGGGACATTGGAATTCCTGAGTCACTGAATCACTCAACCTTTCTCATCAGACTCTCTACATGTACCTGGGACAAATTATTCCAACTATGAAATTACAATGAAGAATGATGACAGGACGAGTATGACTAAATCACCGTGTAATGCTAATTTTATCTTCCTTTAATTCATACCCCTCTGATCTCATGCATAGGGCCTTAACCTAGAGCCCCATGCACACACGGCTTGTGTTTTGTCGGCATTATGCCCAGGAATTATTAACAATCCCTAATCTTACTCGGTACCCTATCCATTAAAAATATCAAGAGGACAAATCAAAAATGATGAGGGAACACAGCAACTCATGACCGACTGGGTTATCCCAATGGTCTTGTCTATTAAAATCTTTAAAAAAAACTGTACAGCTCATTCTAAATAATCCTAATAACATCCTTCCCCTCATGATTATAATTTACCAATCTTCCTCTCTCATTTCTTATTCCATTTTTATCCTTTAATAAAGACTTCACTCAAATACAGAGACGATAAAACTTTGGTTACAACAAAAAAAATATATATATAAAACTACAAACTCGTCCGTTTCCCGTTCTCAATCCCGTCTATTCAAGTATTGACATGGTTTTGAGGATGAGTCATAAAAAAGCAGATTGTGTTTTTTTTCCACAGACAAAAAAGCTCAGCATTCCGACAGATCCTCGAAAACTGTTTGATTTCGGGATAGAAATGATAAACTGCTTCTGCTATGCCACTGCTGTCCAACAAGGACAGAGAGTCTATATTAGGGATGAATAGAAACATCATCCCACGATCCATCCATCTACTCTTCACCTGTTATCATTAACAAGACAAGATGACTTCAACACTCTGAAAAAAATTCACTGCTATCTTTTGAAAATATATTGTGTTTGCACTTGCTGCTCCTTTTGATGTAAAAAAATCCTTCCTCTGCAGCTTCACTACTTACGAGCACATGCTATGAAACCCTTTGAAACCCAGACTTACAATTCGGACTGGCTTGAAACGGGTTGGTCCAAGATGGCAAGACTAACATTAGAATATTTATAATCTGAGATAGCTTCCCCCTCCAACTTGTTCGAAACCCTCCACCGGCGACAGTTAGATAATGTTCAGCCAAGTGTTGGAAAGTTGGAAAGGTTTGGAAAAAAGCTCAATGGCCAAAACGAACAAGTCAAGTCAAACTCAGTCATTCATACTGCACTTTTCATATCCTCTTTTGTCTCTGTATTTTTTTTATCCTCACTTCCTTCCTCCTTCAACTTTGCTATTCTTCTTGATCATCTTTCACCTTTTGTACAGAGAGTCAGTCTGAAATGTGTGTGTAACGAATCCACGTACAAAAACGAAAAGAGACAGAGAGAGAGATCTCGAAAAAGTCAACGGAACTTTAGCCTCTTGTACTTGCATTACATCATTATCATCATCCTTCTTGCAATAATGATTATCATCAACTAACAACCATCCACCCTTTTTCGTCTCGTCATGATCATCAATGTTTACACAACATTATAGATAGAGTCAAAAGCCAAAAGGCAACCACCAGCCCTCGACTCTGATACCACCGAGATCACACAATTTACAATTCTTGAACAAGAAAAAAATGAATGAAAACCTTAACTACCTTATCACGCTTCGTCGTAGGCACAGTTAGCAGTGCGGACTGGGATTTCGTGTATGGAGCCACACTGGTGTAGAATCGTTGGATAAGTTCCTTAAGCTTTATCTATCCCTTTTCGAGTTTAGTTAGAGAGAGTCTGTTAAGGGTAAAAAGTAATTCGAGTCTTGGATTTAAATAAGGAGATCCTTTTTCAACCTACACAAGACACATTTTGTTTACATTCCCACCATCCACCATAGTGTCCATACCCCATCCGTTATTATTTCTTCCAAGGTGGAAAAGGATGGCTGATGAAGCAATAAAGAACATAAAATGGCAAATTACGAGTCATAAATTGCAAAGTGTTAGCATAACAATCCCATCAGAGCAAACCAGGGCTCACATCCAACAAAATCACACTCATTCAATTTTTCTCTTGAACAAATCTCTCTGTTTTCACACTTTAATTGACATAATGGCCAATAACGAGACACTTTCAAGCTCCTTTAAAAATAAAAAGAGCTCAAGGACTTGGAGTCGAGAGCCGTTTTAATCCAATCCCTCTCTGATCACTTTATTGGAGAGAGAGAAAGGGAACCCATTAATTTTGACTGTTGTTCTCGTTGAATATAAATTGATCTTGTAGTTAGCAATGTGAGTGAGATGTGATTGATATGATTCACGAAGCCAGGCTACTATTTCCGAGACTAGAGATGGAGAGTAAGTTGATCTAATATCAAATCTAAAACACTCTTTTCTGGCTGTGTACAAAAGTTATGCAAATCTCTAACTAGTACTTACTACTAGAGCCAAACAATCAAATGGAGTTGCACAGGGCGAGGGAGATCATTAGTACAACAAAGTTCAACAATGTCACGACACGATCAGATCGTTTGATAACTTAGTATTAAAACTCCCAAACCAAATGTAGTAACTGCACTACTGCTCTGCACCCTTTAAATGAATTTAACGTTTGAGACTTACAAGTCAAAATATTTAGAGTGTCTTTGATGGGTGACTGTAGACCGGAGTCTTGTAAATCCATAGAAGAACAGTGCACAGTGTCTCCCTTTAAAGCCACAAGAGAACAATTTATCTCATTTTAAAATGTAAACAGATGTCAAAAAACTGTCTTGGGCTCCAACACACTGACTTGATTATATTATAACTAAAACACACAAATTCACTGACTCTGCCGACATGAGACATGTCCAGAATGCGAAACGATCCACCCAACTGATACCAGGTAATCTCCAAGAGGGGATTAATTACCTCCGTTTCTCCAATCTCGACTTGGGATGTGTGATTCAGGTTTGTCAGGTGAGTTGTTGGACTTGGAGAGCCTAATCGCATTGCCTATGAGAAACTGATATCCTCGTCAGAGTCGACATGACAATCAGACCCATTTTTCAATCCAACGTTGTCCATCTGAGCCGTGCTAGTAATCACTCTGGGCATTATCTGAGAAAGATGTTGTAAAGGAATGATGGGAATTGCAGGGCCGATGATGATGGCATATAATATGACCAAGACTTGAGAAGAGGATGGCCATTAAATGACAACAAAAGGGATTCTGCTTCACCAAGAAATTGAAGAAACTAATCTCCTCGCTTCAGCAGCAAAGTCAAACAAACAAAACGTACAACAACAGACAGAGGAGTAATAATAATAGACAAAGGGCCAATCCAATCCACCCTCTTCGACTTCAATTACCGAAGATCATCTATCTATTCAAGGGTCTATATCACGTTGTAAATGTCTCTATTCCTCACAGAGTCCTTACAATCTTAAGCTCAAACTCCCGACTGTCAATAAGTCCCAAAACTACATTCCCTCCAGGGCTAACTGTTAGTGATAAAATGTACAAGGGAACAAGTACAGCTAAGTTGAGCTAAGCCCTTGGCCCGTCAACTTTTACTAGCATATCGACGAGACTTGTTGTACCCATCTACATGTACTCCTCACAGTCCTCACAGAGTCCTCACTACTCTTTTCTGATTGAGAGAGAATATCTGAGATTGAAAAGAGAGGAAATAAATAAAAAGCGAGGACAACACGGAGAAAAAAGGTCGATTGTGATCTCTGAACAAGGAATCTCGTTCACGGTTCATCAAATTCATCCAACCCAGAAAAGGGCAGAAAAACTGTTGCCTATAAAATATAGGACGAAGGATGATGAAGCTCTAGCAACTATATGTCCTACCCGTTTGGGCTATGTGTGTCCAAGTAGGTATTTCATGTTTCTTCTCTTCAATTGAGAGACAACAAAGTCACTTTTTTTTCACGACACAACACACTACCAATACAACTTGGACTAATAATAAAGATGTTGGAAGCTTCTCTCTGGAAAGCTGATGCAGGCTTACAAGGAGGAGCAGCAGTTGACTGCCTTTAAGTAAGTAAAACAACGTGCACGTCTTGTCTGGAATCTTAAAGACATGTTCAGATAAGTGGCGACAGATCACTGCATTCCTCCCGTTAATAGTTTTCACAGCCCCATGTCGTCGAAAGCCATTGCGCCCACTGCTTCATCCCGGAATTAAAGCTAGTCAGAGCTTGGTGAACTCCCAAGACTACGCCACTGGGGGAAATAAATCAGAAATCAGAGAGGAGATAGAGAGATACTCCGTCCAGATTGACCAACAAGCCTTCAACAATGTCCCAAGTATTGACTACAAAGTCACAAAAGTCAAGCCTACCCTGGGCGGATCATTTTATTTCATTGCTGTTGCAGTTGGGTTGACTGGACGATTCAAGAGAAACCGGACAGAAGACTCTACAAGCTCGTTTATTACGATTTCCCTTCAGGAAAGACTTAAGAATTTCTGTGCATGACTCTATTGTGAAGAGGATAAAAGTAAGGCTGAGAATTTAGGGATGGAATCTTCGGAGATCCACAGGAAATTTTCCCATCCACTTTAAGAGATAGGCGAGGAAACGTAGTTGAAAGCCATAGTGGACGGATTGACCAAGCGTCTCTGGTTCAATCCAAAACACAGGGAGGAGGTATGATATGAAGGCATTGATGATGGCTCGACCCTGGGGTATTCATAAAGATATATTCTTCTTAACAAGACCCCACCGACCAAGCATCAAGTACCTCAACACTTTGCCTGGGCAACAGTTCATATTTTATTTTTACTCCTCCATGAGAAATGAAGAAGAGGCTCAAGAGTTTTCAAAGTAATCAATCTATAGGGTGCAAAAGGGAGGAGACCCACGGTGAGTCCTGCTTGGTGAACAAAAGAGTGAGAATTTGACTAAAACATGTCTCACTTGTCAGGGTTGCCCATTTCGGGTTGTCCGAAAAAAAGGAACCTTTTTGTGTCCACTGCCAACAAGATAGATGAACCTTCTAAAAGCTCCGCGTCCTCTCTTACATTTGTATGTGTGTGTTCGTTCATGAGTAAACATTTTCTGGAAAAAAGAAGATACCTTCTATGCATTATCTCCTTCTCCTCCTGGTGTGAATGAAACTTCAGGTAAGTGCTGTGTGTGTAGTCACCATGTAGTCACTATGGGTTGGGCGAGCAGAAGACATTAAGTCCCAAGAAATGATCCTTCAATACTAGCACAAGATACTCCTAGGCTTCCCAGGCCCTGGATCCTATCCCGTTATATTATTACATTCTACGACCTCAGTCAGAGGTGGTGGTAGGTGATGATTTGGTTCCACTGGTGCTAAAGAGAGTCCACTCCGTTGTGGAGGACTTTTGACTGCCTCAGTCCGAGGTTTCCAAAGCCAGATGAATGAATTGTTAAAACCTGGTTGGCAGTACTGGGAGGTGTCGGTATTAGGACCTTTAGCCCACCAGTGGGGGCCACTTTAACACTTTGTGAACTCAAGGAACTTAAGTGACATAAATGAGCTAAACTTAGTTCACTCCAGTCGAGTCAAACTCTATAAAATATATCTCCGCCGTTGCTAAACTTTGCAAGTAAAATGACTTTAGCCCACGGACTTTTAAGCAAACTTCCTTCCCCGGGTCGTCCACACAAGACGGGTTTTTCTTTACCCGCTTTCGGCTCTATACACTCTGTCCATCAGCCCGCATGATACGATCTATAACTATGATTGAACTACATTTACAAGAATATTATTCTGTCAAGATCCCTGCATCCAAATCCTTTTAAGAACTCTGCTTGCCCTAGATTAAAATCTGGTGGAAATCCGACATTTAATTCGTGCATGACTCCACTCAACTTCACAGGGATGGCTAACCCATGTCCCCATCATAAGTCACAGAGGACTACAGTCCTCTACTCCTACATGCCCCCCACACATATTTTTTAATGGAGGTAAAAAGTGCTCCTAGCATTACAACCTCCTAAACATAAGATGAGCAAGTTGAATTTCAATGTGTGTAACTTCTAAACCAAAAAAAAAAACACTCCCTAGTCTAAGTTTGACACAAACATTGCTATTATTTTTCCCAGCCAAATCTTTTGGCCATGATTCCAGAGCGTTTGTTCTGTAGAAAATATATTAAAAAAACTCGTATAAAACATGAGAACGCACCAGGAGAAACTTTAGCCATCTATGCAAAATACGCTACCCTCTGCATAAACAAACACCAAAGAGTTAACACAGGGAACGGGTGCACCTTCGGAACTTGAGGAGACATTCCTCCTATTAAAACTTCCTCAGCATTTCCCATCAACTACGTCGGAATCTCTTTTTTTGTCAACCTATAAACATCTCCCCTTAAAAGTAACAACTAGCAACAACCACGAAATAAAAGATCCCTTCCAGCTCCACACGAGTATACTCCTTTCCTATCTTTGACAATGAGGTCGAGGACGGAGAGACAAGTCATTTCAAACCCTTTCCAAGAGCTACTTTTTTTACCCCTTTTTTATTCCTCCCAAAAATTAGTAAAGTTGGAATGAATTGGAGCGTAAAATGTAGGGAAATTTTTTACCATTTGCACAAACAATTGAAATACTTGTGATTGCCGGTCTCTAATTAAAAAGGTGGAAGAGACAAGAACAAAAAGCCGAACAGCATCTTCTCATATATGAGAGAGCAGTACAGAGAGACTACCTTACCCCCAGTCATGTTAATTTTATTAGAATGAATTTGTACATAAAAGACTAAACTATTGTTGATTGTTGTGTGAGGGACTACTAAGACTGACTGTTCTTGATAACGTTGATAACGTAACTCAAGGAAGAGTAGCAGAAATGGAATAATTGAGTAAATGATTGAGTTTTTTTGAGTCAAGGACTACCAAGAAGTACCAAGAAGTCTGGGGAGCTTGAGGACTGAGCGTCTGTAGAAAAGGCACTTGTGCCAATCAACATAAATACAATAGGCTTGGAGAGAGATGTATAAGTAAGTAAGCGAACTTTAATCCAGTTTCTCCATTTGGACAAAAGGCTCACTAATCCAATTGTTTATAATACAGTTCATCTTCTCCTTTCCCATGAAAGTGTCTCTGTCCTTAATTGCCCTTCTCACTCCCTAGGAGATTTACACTTCACCCGTCCCTGTCATCTCAAATGGTTTCATATAAACATCTCAAATTCAATTTTATTTTCCACCTTTATTCCAATCACTAACTCCTTATGAACGGAGCAGGGGCAGTCGGGGTCTTCTCCTTAGTCCTCCAGATACATCCAATTCTGAGAGAGAGGAGCCTAGGCAACTCCCGACACTTTCTCAACGCTCCTTCCTGGCAAGCCAAATTCATTGAACAGATCATTGATTTCTTTTACGACTCTCCCTCCGCTACCTTATCTTCCCAAGGCTTATACTTCAAAATAGTCAACACTAACAAATCCTCCAGCCAGTCAGACCCATAGCACCACCTCTCATTCAACTCTACTCCTTTATACAAAAGACCAACTCTGTCTTCCCTTAAGGTTTAGACACATGTGAAAGATTCATGTGAGTACGAATTCGAAAATCGTGTTGTGCTGCCCATGTCGTGTCATCATCAAATCCTATCTCTCCTCTCTCTCTTCTCTTTTAACTTGAAACTCTAACTCGGGCCATATCCTATCACCATCCTTGCCAAAAAAATCTCATTCTCTTAAAACGACCCACCACGTCTTATTCAACGAGGAGAACATTGCGAACATAGTGAGAAAAGCACGAGAAGAAATTTAGATGATAAGTACAAATATAAAAACTTGGATTTTTTTTTGCATTTCTTCACAGAAGCTTATATTCCCTTATCTGCTCCACCCGTTTTTTTGAGTTAAAAAAACTCTTTCACAAATACCTCCGCTCACACACACATCCCTGTCAAACCCTTTTGAGAATCATAAGGCCTTGGCAAAAATTATATGCCAAGTTTCAACAGTTTCTCTTTATAAGTATTAGTGTTATTATCTGAGGGATGATAATACTCTCGTCTTGCTCAGAGTACAATCTGAGAGAAGGAACTCTTCCGTCATTCCCCATCCATTGAGGTTGAGGAAGAAGAATTCCGAGATGTCTTGGAGCTAACCCCTATATTTTATAAATCTAGGTGGTAATAATATATAAGATGCGTGTACTAGTAGAGAGAGAGGCTCTTCTAGGAGAGTGGATCGGATGACTAAACTGAATCGTCTTCTATTTGTAAGGGAATGGATTTGCATATAAGATAGGGAAATGGATTCGTAAATTTTGCAAATTTTTTCCCCTCACTCTCATGAAAACATATGGAGGTGAAATTGCATTAGGCAATTGTTTAAGATGTACGCTGGGATAAGAAGACAAAGCAAAGTTTGACAAGGGATCAATATGAAAGAGACCCTGGGCTTAGATTGCAGAGTTATAATAATATTTCATGCATATGAGTGCATGTGTGTGCCTTTCTAATCTGTACGGGGAATCCTTTTGATTTTGAGCAACTAATTTCATTAGTTTTAATGCAGTAAGAATATATTTGGTATTATACAATGTTCTTAGTGAAGAAGAAAATGTCAAAAGCCCTGCTCAGAATTTCTAACGACTTATCGTCCAAATACCAGCCAAGTTTTAAGAATCTAAAGACTCAAACTCCCAAGTTCCAAGTCCAACGGATTATACAGCTTTTGATCTTTCCCTTTTGATCTTTTGATATTCACACGATGTCAAATCGGCTCAAATCTCACAAAATCTTGTACAAGTTGAGGGAGCTTCTAAAATTTCAAAAAGACTTAAGCCTTTTCCATTCTCAATCTTCATCAAGTGGGAGAGATATGCCATTCGAGGGAGTCCCACTCTCCTCAGTCACATACAATAGAATGAATAGAGTGACACAAGATTGCCTTTTTGCACTAGGACGAGCCTTTAAAATGAACCAGCCAGGGCCGGATTACAAATTACTAGGTCCACTTTGACTTTCTCAGATCCCTCACCAATTATATTTAATATATTCCCAAATCCTCCAGTCTCCAGCCTCTTGTTCCCTCCCTAGCTCGTGTACTATAATTTAAAGGAAATAATTCACCAATATTGGGAACATCTCTCTTTTGAACAGGAATTCATAATCTACTACCAAAAACTCCTCCTGATAAATCCTTTTCATTATCGTCCATTTCAAATTCTCTTATAATCAACTCGAGCTCTACTATCCATCCCAACCAATACACCAGCCTGAGCTGCCAGCCTCACTCTTACCTCATTACTTATACATGTGGGAAAGGGTTTTATTAAAATAACCCAAGGATGAACCTCCTCTTCTGTTTCACCACAAGAGCACAGCAGAGATACCATCATCATCATCTTTCGATCATACAGAGAAGAAGAAGCTCGTAGAGTGGAATACCCAAGACTCCTCAATATATTCTTGAGACGTATCAACAAAATACTTGCATTATTATTACTAACTACAAAACTCTATAAACTTGTCTACCCGGCCTTAGGCTATTATGTTCGTTAGGAAAGAACGACTTTCATCCCAGCAGTTGCCTCTCCCTTTGAGAGATTTACCTGCCAGTACGAACATGCCTTTGCATAATTTTTACAAATTTTGCTTTTTACACCCAAAAAAAACTGCAGACCCATCACCTTCTTCTACTTCTCACCCAAAAGCTCATCTTCCTTCCTTGTTTTCAATACATTCCTAGCGTTTTTCCAAAAGGTGAAGAAAAATAAATAAACAAAACATCTCGAGTCTCTCCACCACCCCGTGTCCCCACAAACACATACACACTATGAACACAATCTCCACAAATCCACACACTATCATACAATGAAGACTGTGGAGGAGCTTTAGAAAAACGACTATGTAAACAATCCATGTTCCGCAAGTTGCGGAGAAAAAAAATCTCCTTGTGCACACATAACAAGATAAGTTTAGTAGCTTTTGGAAATTTTCAATCACCCATTTCCAGGACATGTTGTCAATCTTGATAACCTCGTTGTGGAACACCCATTCCAAGTTTTTATCCTTGAGGAGGAAATGCATACTCTGGTTACTGAATTTTTAATATGTTTACTGTCCCCCACACCGTCAACCACTCTCCGGTACTTTAGAAATGCGACGAGGGAGGTATCCCTGCTAACTAGCTCGGCTTGTATGGGCTTGTCTTCTCTCTTGTGCCATGCTCTTATCGAATTATCGAGAATCGAGCACTCGGCTGCCAAAGGTATATAATTTTATAGAGAAATGTCAGTGCGTAAAATAAAATGGAAATAAAAAGTACAAATAAGTGCAAAAGCATTGCCTCCTTTGAATTTTTAGCCTGGGACGAACCCCGGGGTAAAAAATTCATATGGACTCTGGAGTTCAAAGATGAAATACATGGCCAACCACTTCAGTCCATTAATATCGTGCACACACAATGGAGCTAACGGTTGTTTCAAAACATATTTTTTGATTTTGACGGCCCCACCATCCTAAATCATTTAGGCGATGAGGTGATTCTCCCATATCATATCCATGCAATCTACTCAGCCTATACACTCACTAAAGTCCATTCAGCCCTGGTGAACTTTTTTATAGTAAACTGAATTAATATCTACGTGGGCTGGGATGGGCAGTGTTTAAAATCCATCCAACATCTTATGTACTACTTACTATACACTGTAGTCCTGTTGCTACTGCGAAAAAAAAATCTCTCAACCAAGCAAACTAGGGAATGATGATTGAATTTCCTCCTGGTATGAAATTTATTGGCCTAGTCTATTCTACTGAGCCACCACAGGAGCTCCTCAATTTCCTTATGATGATTCCGTCAGTCTCCTTTAGATTCATCCATCTCTATCACTTCACTCCCTCGGGTCTCATCTCATCTCATCTTCATTAATTCCATATCATTCATTATTGGAGAAAAAAAAAGTCTTGGAAATCTCATAAATCTTTACAACATGGCCTGCAGATCGTCTCTCAGCCTTGGACAATCGACCAGTCGAGCGAGCCTTTGAGAGAATTGAGAGAGGATCTGAAAAATCTGAATGCATATGGATTTTTTTTATAAATTACAATTATATTATTTATACTTGCTTTGGACTCTCTGTGAACCACCTGTACTGTTGAGGACATCCCGTTACTTTTTTTTTGGCTGAAACAAGTAAGTTTTAAAGCAGTATGATATCCTACATTGCTACTAATACTATTGGCACCTATGTTTTCGAAATTAGACACGGATTCGTGTTGTGAAGATCTCTCTCTTCGAACCTCGACAGCTCAACCTCCTACATTTTCATTGCAACAGTTTATGACTTTCGTTTTGTACTGCAGAAAGACGGTGAATTACATGACATTTTGAGAGTCACATATCCACACTTGGACGAGTCTCCCTAACTAGTCACTATCATCTTCATCTCTTATCATTAGTAATTACAACATCTTCACCATCCCTCTCTGTCTTCCTGTTCACTTTAGGGCCGACGGAGGTGTCAAGTCGTTAATATTCAAGCCAACAAAGATAAAGAGTTGCACGACTGCATTTTTCTTGTGATTTTCCCCCATTTTTTTAACAGGCTAAACAAATCGAATTATAATCTTACTTTTAATCTACGCAGAGTCTAGCATTACAAATCAAAACTCAATAGACCATGGAGATCCCCTCTACTAACCACGTTGAGGATATTCTTTTTATCTTTTTAAGCTATGAAAGCTCAATGAAACTTTAGTCATTAAATAGCTATATATCTATTCAAAGATTTCTCGTCCAAAATAAAGACATGGTCAACCATAAAGACTAATTAAGGAACTGTGGAAGGAGCCCAGGCCAGCTAGCCAATTGTCCTTCTCATATGACACATGTCTCCTCTACAACGACGACAACCAACTCTGAATCTATAAAACCATCCCCTTGCTCTTGTCAAACTGAAAGTTCCGAGGGAGATTAGCTCAAGAAAGGTAAATAAAAATTATCATTAATAGACAAGAAAGTCTCTCCTCATTTGATAGTGAGTGAGTTGAGGAATTTTAATAGTTTTGTGAGAGTCAAGCCTCATCTTCGTCCTGAGGAATCCAGTCATTAGCATATATGTCCATCTAGCCAGAGAGTGAAGACTAGTTAAGAGCAGTACTCTACGAGAGCTATTACCTGAGCATGATAGAAATTAGGTAGTCCAAGTCATTAAAATATTACGCTCATTAGCTCCTCATATATACTCGTAGAGTGGTAAGCCTCGTAGCTGCTTTGGTCGGAGGATAAAAATATAAAATTAAATTGTCTCCTCGTCCTGAATCTCTCATATAGAATGCTATTGTACACGTCAAATGCCTCTCTTGTGTGGACGAGTGTCATTATGCATTATTATCGATAAGGCTCAGAGGCTAGAGCCAACAGCCCAACTAACTACTAACTAACATTATGCATCTCTCTCTCTCTTAACTTGTTAACAATAAGTGTCAGGAGAGGTCTTTGCTGAAAGTTCCTTTATCCATTTGTTATGCCAGGCCAGGAGCCAGGGCCAGGCAGTGCCATCAGACAAGCTTTGCCACCATAATTAGTTCACACAGGCTTAAGTAAACAACAATAAAACGATAATACTTCAGCATGGCACAAACTATTAAAAACCCATTTACAAACTCGCACATAACGCTGCCTTTGACAGGGTAGGGTACGGAACGATTTTCATTTCACGTCTCTGCTCATTTAATGTTTAAAGGCCCACTCCTCCATAAGTTTACTCAAGGCTTATAGGCCCCAACCTATTTGCCATATAGCCTCTCCAATAGTACAGACAACATCAAAACCTCACATTCAGACAAAAACTATAAAACTAACACTTGTACTCACAAACCCAAGAGGGAAGATTAAGACGTCTCTCTGGAAGCCAGGAATGCATACGGGGAATGATGCAGAGGTTATAATATTATTATGTCCTTATAGAAGTTCATTCCATTCCTCTCAATGGCAGATATACGTCCGGCCTTTTATCTTTTCGGCTCGGGCATTTAGCATACATGCTTTTCTCACTTTTTTCCCTCATCCCGTTTGGCTTGGCCTAGAATGAGGAATTTTTGAAAACTTTTGAAATCTAATAAAAAGGAAAGGACAAGGTGGTTTGAGGAGAGTGTGTGGAATCCGGATAGGGTGAGAGACTTTTAATGACAGTCCTCCGTCTGTTCGACACCCTCAAGGTATTCTTGGTCTATTATTATTGCTACCATTATTAGGGTTAGTGTTACCATTTCATGGAGTGGAGGGCCTTCTGTAGAACGCTAGGCTCTAACTACTACTGCCCCTCCGTCCTCTTTATTTCCACCCAGACTGTAAGATTATATTGGAGGAATTATTATTACCAGGTTACGTATGTACGGACTTTATTATTATGGATTATGGGCCACTTTCCTTACTCTACTGACAGCCTGTCGTCCAATCCACATGCATATCACCTGCTCAAAACCAACTACTCTTGGCATACCGATGATATGTATGTATGTCGAAGCGAGCGTTTTACGAATTATTATCGGCTTCATACATCCCATTAAAACATTTCCTAGACCGACTCTTTGAAAGCGCCTCTGTCCCAACCCACCCTAGCAACATGCTTTGGGACATGTGACATGCACTTTGATGACATAAAACCAAGTAATAGCTCTTTGTCCCAAAAGCTCACCCATTAGTTACATTTCATTACCCACGATGCAGCTTACTGACATTTCGGATGGAATCAAAATTTCAGGATTCCACACAACCCATCCAACTTTCCCCCTATCGATCACGGACTATTTTCTAGTGTCCAGGTTGGACGGGAGATCACCCCATGGCCAGACTACCTTGCGTGATAATGTGATGTTCAGCAATTATTAAATATTGTGTAGAGTCCCATATAAGGCATCATGTTTCCTCTGACCCTACGACAGAACGACTTGAGAATAATGCCCATCTAGCCTCGTCTTTATAACACACAAAGATTTCTTCTTTCTTCTTTTTTGTCAGCTCATATCATCTTCAGCTGGTATGAGGAACAACAGGCTTCACAATGTCCCTCATGACACACGTCCACCCACATTCATACCCAATGATTTTACATGGTGTGCTGTGTGCACCTCTTCTGCCGAAGCCCGCATGGCATGTAGAATGTGGAAGGGTTGTCACTCAAAAACCTTTTCTTAAAAACTGGAAGCCCTATATATTTTCAAGCCTCCATTATGATGAACTCTGGGCCGGTCAACACTTTCAACTTTCTTTCTCAAAATAAAAAACCCACACAGCCCCATCGTCGTGACGAAAAGTGTTTAAAGGCTCTGGGAGAGATGAAGGGTTTCTATTTTCTTCCATATCAACTTGTTACATTCTACGAGTCTATAAGACCTCAACCCTTCCGTCACAATTAGCCACCGCGTACACTTCTCCAGGCCCATATGCTCCCTATTTCACTCGTTTTGTGACTTGATGCCAAAAGCTCTAAGCTGAACGGATATATTGAGAGGAGGAGACTTGCACAGCACAACTTTTGTACGTACGTGACCTGTCAATTCTACTAATTAATCTATGTCATGTGAAGTTATGAGAAGAGCCTCAAGGCTCCTAAGTGAATACTGAAATGAATACCATTCTACCTGATTCTCAAGACACAAGAAACATGGGCTAGGTTGAAAAACACGTGAAAATGTCAAGCCTTCTTTTGATAATACTGAATATTCAAAATACATGGAAAAGCAAGAAGATTGCATCCAATTTAAGTATTCTATTCCGAGTCTATTCCTGCTCAGTCGGTAATGCCTGAGTTCATTTAACACCCAAAGCAAAGCCTTCTTGTTTCTAGTGCAGCGCCATGACAAACAGTCCACCACCGATGCTCTCCATATCAACGTCAACATCTCCATGGATCCTATAATGCTTCTTAGCACTCTTACTTTCGCAAGCCTCGCCAGCCAAACCTAAACCCCGGTAATGCCTAGAACATCATCCCCGGAAATTCTGGAAACTCTCAGAGACTCGAAAGCTGATTATGTTTTCGACGAAAACAAAACTCTCTGAGCTCTCCTATTACGAAATTCCTAAAACCGTCTTACATAGTTAGATCTTCCTCTAATAATTGTCACATATATTCAGATGCGAACAACCCTCAATCCACCCCGTCCCTATTCCACTCAATTCGTTTCACGTATGAAAAAAAATCGCACAAAAACATACCCCTATGGTCTTCTTTGCAGAAAGATTTTTTAATGATCTCACATCTAAACCTAAACTCCCCGATCCCCCAATAGTTTTACATCCAGTTATATATATTATTATGTTTTGAACGCTGCTCTTGCTGATCTGAAATTGCTAATGCCCTACCAACTCTTCAAGTAGGAATTTGCGGTGCCACTGATCCACTAGGTTCTGTCTCCAAGTAAAGATGTGAGATCGATATTGATCCCGAAACGGTTCTTTGCCAACCGTAAGCTGTTTTTCTCATCTTCTATCCCTACTAATGATCGGCTCAGTGATTGGGCAGGAAATGAAAGAGAGTCAGTAAGCCATTTTGAGCGGCGGAGAGGGCCACATCGCCCATGTAATTTAACGAGTAATAAGCCCATCATCATAATCATGATCATCATATTAGCCATCACAAAAAGAAGATTAGAAAGAAGAGATTTTTCGCTAATCTTTTCCAACGCCTTTTTCTCCCTCAGCAACCACCAACACCTTTCCCTTCACATTACAATTACAATTTACGATTCACAATTACACTCCATTTTTTTCTTCTCCCCGATGGGGATCACACTATCTCCATTCCACACTACGAGCACATTACACAAGGAACTCACATAGAGATACACGTGAAGATCCAACCTGCCCTACAGGTTATAATATTTTCAAGAGAAAAAATACTACAAAATGCTCATAATGATGGGGAAGAAGATGATGAAGATGATGTGCGAGTTCATATACTCGCTTTTATTGCATCAGAGAATTCAGAGAGAGATCAGACGAGGCAGGGAGATAAGTTCGCAGCATATGTGAGAGAGGAGGAGGACATGAGATAGCCTAACCGGAATCTAATACCATGCAAGTATTATTTTATAATAGCATCTAATGCAATAATAAAATGTTTCAAGACAAATTGAATCGCCTCAGAGGACAGGGGCGGTCAGGTGGAACATTGTGAAATTTTTAAATCTCTCTCTCCACACACAAAACACCCGATTTCAATACCTTTGAGCTGCCATGCCAGCGAGATTTTTTTCCCTCTCGTTCCGTGGGAGCAGGCCTCTCTATGTATACTTAGAAATAATGGATTGGGATTTCAAAACCATTTAAGCCACGCCAAGTTGGAAACCCATTGATCCTTAAAACCATTTTAAGCCAAATTGACTATAACAATAAGTAGCAAATAGAGTGGGACATTGAGTAGATTCCGGAACCGTTTTTTTCCTACCCCCTTCCCCCCACATACACACATCCTGTAATTAGGAAAGAATTATTTTTGCGGTTTAAAATACTAGAGAGGAGAGGAATGCCAACTGTTTTGCACATTACTTGATCCACGCTCCATTCCTTTTTGACACCTCCAAATAGATTTGACAGAGTCCTATTTTTTAAAAGTTTAAAAGGCTTCGTTTTTTTCTGCTCTTTTCCAACTCTCTGAGATGCTAGGCGGAGAACTGAACGCCACTACTACTACACATTTTGTAACTAGTAGTTAGAGGTAGACATACGGAATAGATTACAGATAACATGAGGATACAATGTTGGAGAACATTACAAAGTTATTACAGATACTCAACCTCCCTGAATTGCCTTGGTGTTATGTACTTGGCTTCTCCTAAAGCCTGGGGACCTGGCTCTCTCACTGAGCTTTCCTTCCCTTGTTTTCCTATGAGGAACATAATGCGATATACCGTGATAACATAAAAATGATGTATTATTTTTGCATAAAAGTGTGCGGTGAAGTTGGGTCTAGGAAAAACACAAGTTTCGAATTACCTTCAAGTAGAGTCATGAAGCTGTGTTATACCTTGTTGGCAAGTTATATATGTCATGAGAGGATGGACTATATTGGATTGGATAGTAAATAGAATCTGGTGGAATGGAGGACCTCGTGTATTTTATCAAAACTTGCGAGATTTGCATGAGAATCCCACGCCGCTTCGATGAGCGTTTCTCTCATAAAGTCTCCTCCCTCCTTTCCTTGATCAACTCTTCATGTGGACTCGAGTATTAGTGCTCAAATGTGTCTTGTTTTAATGGATTTTGTTCCCTGGTTCAGATTGATAAGGATTTTCAAAGGTCATATAATAAATATATACTCTCCAGTGCTCGTGGTATGTTATTCCTACGAATCCTTTTTTGGGCCCAAAAACCAGAGCAATAAATGTGGACCACAAAATCAGTTTGAAAATTGCACCCAAATTCCGCTGATGATGAAACTGAAACCTGGCCGAAACAAAACCACAGAGAGATCGTAAAAGCCCAATAAAATAAACCCAGACAATTTTTAAACCACAAATTCCGTTTTCTCAGCCGACAGAGATGAAATTATGAAATCGGACACCTTTCCATCTTGTACGTAATGGATTCCATATAAATGTTATGATAGAGAGTTGTATCCTTTACCCCTGCCTCCCTGAGTAGTTTAAGGATCAAGTGTCACCATAAATTGTTGTTTTCAAGAAATCCTCAACTGATACATATCTGACAAGTGGAGGAGAGGCTTCTTTGCATGGGAATTATACACAGTAGGACCCCGCCTCATTTTAAAGGGACATACAGGACATACTACTGTGTTACGAGAAAAAAGGCCTTGTTTCTCAAGATTAGAAGAGCTGGACCAGAGTGGACGTAGCTCTTCTGGTCCTCAAATTCAGCTCTAGAGTCCAGAGAATCCTTCTGCAAGGACAGTTCAACAGTGCGAATGATTGAGTGGTCATAAACTGGTCTGAAATCCAAGCCAGGGCACAGAGCTAGAGCTTCTTAAATTCTTTTCATAAGCACAACTGGCCAAAGCAGATTTCACTGTTGAGCCATTGTTTTTATAGATTCTGAAACTGTCAATGTCAAGTCTTATAATCCGATGCGACACTCCCCGCTGAGATCCAAGAGAAAGATTGAGAATTTTCCGAGTCGTAAATTACTCTAGTTTTGACACCCATTTAGAATTGACATCGGAAAGCCATTAGGGAGCTTTATTATGAAACTATCAATTTTTATAGTTTAGTTATTGGATTGACCGATGGAATTTATTGCCTATTCTCTTGGTAAATGCCTTGTGGTGGTTGGTAGTGTACCTCCGGGATGATGGTAATTTGTAAGTTTCCCATCGTCTTCCTCCCTGCAATCCTTTCCCCTGAGTGTATATGGATAATAATATATTCTGCCAGTTTTCTTTATCACCCCCCCTGAACCCTCTCCGATTTGTTGACGAGAGGAGGGAAACCACGAGGGCAATATGACAGGATAAATTTAGCAGGTACCATTAAATAAATGCAAAATAGACGCTTTTCCCTTGCTTAGTATGCAAAACATGTTCATTCCTCTGGTCCCTGTTGGGTCTCTTCGTAATAAAAGCACATGTAAAATTGCACCCAGAGATAAACTAGCATCTGTTTTATTATACGAATATGGAGAAACTTCGGTGTGAAATGTTTTAGTATGCAACATGGGGATCCACAAAGTACAAGGAGGAAGAAATCCAATGGTTTTCTAATTTGAAAGGATAGAGGATAGGTGTGAGTTGAGGCTTTCATAATAAGTATTGGGAATTTAAAATCTTTTGAAGTCGTAAAATGTGGCAATTCCGGCAATCTTCTGAGGTGTCCAACTGTGCTAAATCCCAGTGACGATGACATTCCCAAATCTAATCTACCAAATCTAGCTCCCATTACCAAACTCGGTGCAGATATCTCCCTTATGAGTGCTCAATATCGTTCAGTTTAATTTCCACAACTGACATAAACTTCATTAGCTCACACACACTCCTATCTCTCAGAGTCACTTTGCACTTAAACTTCCCAACGCTCCGTGTCAATGTACATGCGGTGCGGACGCATCATGACACTAATTCCCTCTCAACCGTTTTACAGTCCTCTCCTCCATACCCTTCCACTCAGTCCCTACCATTATACTCCCTAACCTACTTGATAAGCCCTGGATTGAATTTCATCCGTAACGAGCGGAATCTCCATCAAAACGGGGAGACGTAATCAAACTTCTAAAAATAAAACCTCTTTAACTCTTACCGACAAACGGAGGAAAATTAAAGATCGTAAAAGCTCACGGGCGGATTTTAAACTTGGAATTCCGCTGAGTTAACATTTTCTTTTACAAGTTACCAACTCCATCTTGTCATTCATGACTTCCTTCTAGTTTAGCCAATCGAATTTTCCAATCCCATGAGCCATAAATGAAGTTTTTAGGACAGGAAGCTCAGAGTTTGAGATTCGCCCACAGTTTCGAAACAGTTACGAGGAATTCCGCACACAAACTTTACTTACGAACATCCAACACGGACTTTTTCCCCTCTCTCTCTCTCCTCAGCTTCCTTTGTATTTTAACGACGATTAATTAAAATCCCTTGTTGTAGAACCAAGAAATTAAGGAACTTCTATATTAAGCATCCCAATTATGTCCACTTTCTTCATCTCCCCGTCTCAGCAGCAACGGGCCCTTTCTTCTTCAAGGGAGAGGATACAGAGCCCATTATTATTGCATAACTATACGACAGAGAGCCAAGGAACAATCGTGGAATTCTTTTACAGATACAACAGACAATCCTCTCTCAGTCCTCCCTTTTGCTGGGCACAAAGGCGAGATTCTAAAACTGAGCTATATAAGACCAGTTGGTCTTCCCAAATTCCAAACACATTTACACATGCAAAATGAAGAGAGGAAAAAACTTTTTACTGCTGGCTGAGAAACAGCGACTTGACGGTGGGTGGGTAGCTACGAAGAACCCTCTTGTAATTATCAACATGCAGTGTCATTAGCCAGAATTCAGACGAGAAAAAAAACTCTCATCTCAGTCAAATGAATGATTAACTCCTTGGGCCTAAGGACTATAATCCATCCTAGTTAAGGGACTGCGCCATATGACACATCACACTGAACACCATCCCATTGTTTCCTTTCAAGCATCCTCGCAAAAAAAATCTAAACCAAACTCCCTTTCCAGCTCTAAGTATGCTGCACCAGGACATTCTAGGGATTTTTACTTGATAGCATCTTAAATCTGCAGTATACGAAAGAGTAGGTTCGTTTTAAGCTCCTTTTGTATTTTATAGCTCTATTATGTATTTAAATTTTAAATACCCTTGTTTGCAGGTGATTATACCCACATTCCCTCTATCGATCTAATCCTAATCAAAGGAGTGAATTATCGGATTGTTATACAAAAAAATAGACAAACTTCCCAATAGTCTACCCGATATTCTCAAGATTGTCAACGGTCGCATTTTAGCTCACAGCCTCAAGCGTTAACCCTTAACAAAAAGACTTTGAGTCTTCAATATTTTTGGGATAACAACTTGGCGCTTTTATTCATTTAAGACAAAGTCTAAATAAATTGTATGGAAAGCTTATTTAACTTTTTATGATTTGTTTTTCTTCCATTGACTATTATTTTTGCCGTTTTTGGTATTCATGGTTTTCTTTAAGTAAGTAAGTAAGTAAGTTTCTTTGCAAATTACTAAAGGCTATGATTTAAAAATTCTTCTCTCTTCTACCAATGAGAATGTGATGAGGGATTTGAATAAATGAAAAAGCTCAACATACCTTGAATAGGGAACATGGGGATCCGTTTCACCTCAAGTAGCATCCCGTCGTGAATCCATGTTTGCATTTACAATTACGTTTAGGAATACAATCAGTTTTATGCTAAAACAATCCCTCACCGCTTTGTCCTCTGTGGCATTTCCACACACTGGATGAATATGGATTAATTGATGAGAAGGAATTGTTAAATTATTACAACACAACAACAAGGACACACGAGAATCTGATATTTGATACACAATTATTCCCCATTCAATTTAATCCCGACTCAACTTTTGAATATGTCTTCAAACGGCTCAAGCCCCCGACAACACTAGTAAACTTTTTGTATAACTACTTCCAACTTGATAACTGAACTCTATCAATTCCGTGGCTAATCGTCCTTATCAGCCCACCAAGGCAGCTTTTGCAGTTTAGTCCCAAACTTGGCAGAGAGTTGAACGACTATCTTAAATCTTAATGATATGATCATACGGTGGACCTAGTTATCGTCAATAGCAAATGGCAATGCCACCGAAAAAAATCATAAAAGGGCTTATCAAAAAAATTGAAAAGCTATTTTCAAAGTTTCTCACTAGATTACCAGATAGTTTGAATTTATTTTGAGTTCACACTTTTTTTAAAGTCACAAGTCCTTTATTAATTTTCGTCAGTTCACAGTTTGGAAACTTGAGGTCACTTTGCTTTTATCTCCCGTGATTTACGAATTACCAGTTGGGGAATTTTAATTCTTGTACATTCAGAGGTAAGAGATTTCAAAAGTTTTAAAATCCAATCCAGTACCACCCACAACAAAGTTGCAACTTGCAAGTAAAATCTCAGTCTTTTCAGTTCCTCTGCAGGCTGTAAAGAACTGCAAGATGAAAAAACTGGAAACTGGACGAGAATGGTTTTTTTCTCCTTAAACAGAATCTTTTCCTCTCGAAAACGATAAAGAATGATGAGTCTGGGTAAAGTTGTATAGAAAAGTTAACACACTTAATCAATAATTATCCCTTGTGGTTTAACTTTGTTTATGTTTACACTTTGACAGCCGTCTTGACGAACTTGGTTTGCTTCTCCGTATCCTCGGAGGCTTGTGTATTTAGGAGTTGGTGGTGGAGAGTATTCGGTCCACCCAAGCCTTGCACTCTATCGGTCCTTCTCTAAGGTCAATCCCTGACCTGACCTCAGCCCTTGCTTAGTTCACATTCCATCCAGGGGGAACAAAGGAGTCTGGATGGAAAGGAGAGGATAAGATGGCGGAAGCCCGGAGAAGAATTCGTAGAGAGAGAAAGGGAGGACTACGTACGGCCGAAATGCAAGCTGAATGCACTGGGATGAGATCTCTTCGACTTGTTCCTATAGAATACCCTTCCTCCACACAATCTAATATATATTATTATTATTTTTTCCAGTCCCTATTCCCTTGCCCCACACAACACATAGAACGGACCAAGAAGAGGGTCCTCGGATATATTCCAGGATGCACCACTACCGGCTCGAGGGCTTGAAGGCTCGCGGAGATACCTCCCTGTCTACCTGCACACGATCTCCGCTTCTAGAGTCCGCTCCGAACCAAAAGATTGATCATTAGAGCCGATGAACGAGAGTAAGAAACTGAAGCCTTCTTGCCACCTCCATGAACCAACGCAAGAGTCTGACTGGTTTCCTTGGTATAACTTTTTAGAGTTGTTCTACAGGCGAGGTTTTTGGTGTCTAGGTGGGTTCATATGCAATGGCAGTGGTGGCTGTGTATATGAAAAGAGAGAGAGAGCCCCAGTAATAGTATAGCTTCGTTACCGTCCGAAGAACACATACAGCATACCACTTGGTCGGTGTAGAAACTCTGAAAATTCCACTTAGGAGTCACCAGTCGCTCATAGGGAGACATATAGAGTTCCTTAGCCCAGGAGTACATAGAGAGGGTTGAATTTGGTTGGATTCGAATAATATTATGAGACTATAGCATCATGTAATACCAAGAGGTACGAGTCTCTCGTCCTCGTTCACGACTTCGCCCTACAGCCACTTCGTTCCTCCCGTCTCTTGGAGTCGGAGGAGGCGAAAGGGTTGAAAGAGGTGCTGTGGGGACAGAGTGATCAATCCTACAAGCCACTGATCGTACCGTTTTCCGAACTCGATTCGAGTCCTCGCAACGAGACTGGCGGTGGGGGCTGGGCACAAAACGGGATTCGGAGCTCAAGCAACTTCTTGGTCCCTTTTTCATTTTGCTCCAAGCCTCAATGTCCTTGTGTTGGATGTATTGTGGGCTCTTGCTAACTGCTACGGTTCTAGAGAACAGTTCCACTGCTGAGCTGAGCTGAAATCATCTCAAGTGAACAGTCTACCTTCTTTCATTCTCGTAGATGTAGAGAAACCCTCGAGTCTGAAATGCATTTCTCGTCTACAGTCTTTTAGCAGAGTTGTGAAGAGATCTAGAGAGAACCTAGCAGCAGTGGTTTATTCATCCTACTCTTGTAGCATTCGAGCTAGATCCTTTCAGGAGGCGTAGGAGAGTAGAGATTTCGAAAAAAATATTTCTCAAATTTTTAATCCATCGGGTTTTTAAAATCATTTTTCAGTTTTAGGCTGTAATCTTTTTAATCGATCCTAGTAAAGACTTTTAGACCCATGTCGGTTGGATATTCCTGGAGAGCTGTGAGCTAGGAGGAATGTATTTCAGAATCTTTAAGAAACAATGGATGAAAGAAAGGGCAAGAGTTAAATATTTAAAAATTAAAATCCTTAATGATGAAGGGAACGTGTATTCCACCATCTGTGTACCCTACGCCCATGGATTACGATGAGGGAGAAAAAAATGCCCATGTGTGAAAAACCCTTACCAACAAACATTGAAGAAGGAAGTAGCTCGACTCGGTATTCTGTGAACGTGCATTTGCTTGCTCCCAGGAACAAGCAAAAACGAGATGGTAAATAAAGGTAGGCATTGTTGAGGATTGGGGTCTGAGAAAAAAAACTGGAATCACTTCATGGAACTTCTCAAGATTACCAGGATGAGATATGATGATGATGCTGATGATGATACAAGGACTGAAAATAATGAGGCCAGCTGGTCAAAATTCTTGTCCCAAAATAAAAAGGAGCTAGTGGAGTTAACTGTAGCTTTTTTAATCATTTAATTGTCTACCTTGAAAGTTTCAAAACTAATTGTAAGTCGCTTGGCCAAGATTTGAACCAACTCTGTAAAGAAGGGCTGAGGCAAAATTGATGTTGGTGGGTGGTACTTGTACTAGTCGTACTACTGGTCCACTGACTCGGGACATAATTTCCAGAATTATAACTCGGGAAACATGTAAATGAATGTAGCTTTGGAATTTGTATTCCGGAGATGATAAGATATAGGGAGAGATAGAATAGAATTTTCGAATTCAAACTTATCTGAAGAGTCTTCCATTTAAATCCTGTACGCTCAATCGTCCTTTTCCCCGTGACTTTAAAAAGTTTAAAAAGTTCTGATCATGTCTGCCCCGAACGGTTGGAAGTTGGGACAGGAAATTTGGTGTTGAGAAGAAAAATATTCTGGCAATTTTTACGAGCACTTCTCAAGCTTTTCCTGTCTTTAAAAACTTGACAATGATGTCCATTGTTGGAGCTGTTTCGGAGCTTATATAGAGAAGGCTTGTGTAGATTCAAAATTTTAGCCAAGACATACATGATGATCATAATATTATATGCACGTGGGATGGGAAATATGAGGAGCCATTAGTATGATGAATTTATTTTGTGTAGATACTGGGACTTGTTCGCGTACCGGAAATTGATCCTCAAGTTTCAGTTACATATTACGGAGATAGACATCCCATGCGATACAGCTGCTCGTCTTGTGGCAGTGGGGCTCTTTATATTTTTATCTCAGTCTCAGTTTGTGTACAAGAAAGTACCACAAAGATGAAGTAGTTTCCTTTTTCCAGGACTTTTTCTTATAAATTAACTACCCTTGGTGTATTTAGTACTTTGGGAGGAATGTATAAGGAACTTTGCACTATAAAACTTGTTAAGATACTTAAGATGCCACCACCAACTGAACCTGAAGACGTCCCATTGGGATCTTCCAAGTTTTTTTTATATCATACCGTCGGCCAAGTAGTGGAATTGTATAAACTTGATAATCGCATGCAAATAAATGCAAGTGCTAAAGTCACCAAAGATTTCTTGGATTCTTTTCAGGTTGTTGTATTTTTTTCGATTTTTTTTAGCTCGAGTTTCAGGATGATATCTTTTGTGTGTAGGATACATATAGGTTAACGATCCAGTGTACAGAATTGAAGGTAGAATTGTTTATTTTGAAGTATATTTGCGCTTCTCCGTCGTAGAACTGGAGTAGAGGTAATTGTTTGAGTAAGGGAGTGAATATTTTTGAAGAATTCATGGCTTGTATTAGAAGAGGATGTTTGAATTACGAAATTTGCATCCCACTTTGTTTTTGTAATCCCAACCGATGTGTATAAATGGAAGGAGGATGATAATCTGGGAAAGAATGCCAGAGAGAGCATTCCTACCTTTGTAGATTCTTTTCTTTAGAAAAGAAAGTAAGAAATTCGACTTTTCCTTTTGTTTGAAGTCAGATTTCAATTTCAGTTCGGAATTAAAATCTGAAAAGGCTATCAGGAATTCTGGGTAGGGATGGATTTAGGTAATTTGAAATTATTTTTACCGGCTCTGTTTCCACAAACTTTGGCATTTCGATGAGTTCCTCCAGTTCCTGGAATTATGCGCCATCCCCATATGCACGCTCTAAGGAGAACTGGAATCATGAGGAACGTGAGGAAGGACGAGTTTGAAAGTTTGGATAAGTTTTTGAAGTCTCCTATGACATGGTATGTTGTGCATAAGGAGAATAGTTTGGGGAAAACAATATTGGCTTAAAGATGGATTTATTCACTCACAATGAGGGACACATAAGTATAAGGTGGTTGTCATACTTCTTTAATAATAAAGATGGAAAAAAAGTTACCCTTCCTACAAATGTATTAAAACCTTTGGAATAGTTTTTGAACAATCACTCAGCATAGAAGGCTTACTAATGGATTGAAAGTCTTGAAGATTTTCCATGTAAATTGATATCTCCGACATTTCTTATTAATGAACATGAAAGGATTTCTTTCAATCAAAGGGCGAAAAGCTTGGAGAGTTTTAAATACGGATTTCCTCCGTCACTACCACCAGTTGGAAATGAATTTTAGACCAGCCCAACGGAACTGCGTAGGGAAAAATTAAAATCTGTGACTAAAAGATTCTATAAGAGTGTCAGAGTTTGGTAAAATTTATGTAAATCTTTATTAAAGTATCGTCCCTTCTTCTTAACCATAGTTGTTGTCTCTGTGCCAAAAAACATGCCGTTTCTAGGATTTCATACGAACAATTTAGCAACCATAGCTGCACATAAATGGGGAAATGACGCTTAAGCCTGTTGCCAACTTGAAAAAATCCCAGTTTACTATTTTCCCTAATTCCAGCTTTATTTATATAGTGTACAAGGGGGAAAAAACATAAAAACCTGGAAGATAAAAGGAAGGATTCGGGTCAAAAGGGTTTTAGATGAATGAATCGGTAGATACTTCTAAGCCGAAACTAATCCTACGTTTCCAAGCTCAAAAATCAGGATGAGACTTTTGCTCTCTTTAAGAGTTGAAGAGTTGAAGTGTGCCGAAAAAGGAGGAAAAAAACTTGATGAAGAAAATCTAATATCCGTGAAATGATTAAATCCAAGGGAAAAAAAGTTTCGAGTGTGTCAACCAAGTCTCATTTCATGCGAGTTTTTTATTCGGGTAATAATAGGAAACTCCGTGACTATAATTCTTTTGCAGGGAAAACTAATCATGATGTAAAATAGTGGGCAGATACCACCGGATCCCTTAGACATTTCTCCCTTCCGAGGACAATGGATAGATTGAATATTATATTTATCCAGTGACTAGTCTCCACCCCTACAATCAACTCCATTAGATTTGAAACATAACGATTCTTCTTCCTTTGGGCTGAACATGGATATCAAAAGTTAAGCGATCAAAGGGAAGCCCTAGGACCGTCTTGATCGTTCTGTAAGTAAAAATTGGAAATGATTGATACTGAAGGGAAGGATAGATGGTCCGGATTTCGAGGATTCTATCGACCAAACGACAAGGAACGGCTAGCCAGATCTGCATAGCTGTAGTAGGTGTGTGAACTCGGATAAAGTTTCCCGGACATTTTGTCACTTTTACCCTTTCGCTTAGCTTGGGAGTAGAAAATTGCGGGTGAAAAATGAGCCCGTGCAACATAGCCCGGGTAATGATATATGATGGAAGGGATCAACTATCACCTTTAGAGAATGGAACAACTTTTTACAATCCATTTGCACCGGTTTTTTTGGGGGGAAGGCGAGTCGTCTTCCTTTGGAGGTAAAGGTGTCCCTCCTCTTTTATAAAGTTTGCAACTGCACGCACAAAATCTTGGCTTTGTCAGATTGTTCATAACATGATTTATACTTAGTTATCCATCATTGGTGAACTCACGAGGGCACAAAATGGGAATTGAACACGGGAAAGTCAGTACGAAAGGTGGAAATCATGATGACATGAAGGGATTTTTTTCAAGACAGTCTACTAAATATTTACCTTGTTTTTCATAGTTGTTGAGAATTGGATGAAGATTTTCAGCAAATTAAGGTCACCACTTTAGGGCTAGTTTGTACTGGGAATTTTATCATCAGATCAATCTGAATGTGGAAATAATTAATTAAATTTCGAAAATATCATAGTCATTTCCTCATATGTCAGTATGTCACATTTAATTCATCTGAGGGTTTAAACTTTAATTATGTCATTTGTGTATGTATTTATTAATCAAAACTTCCTTGTGAGTACATGGTTGTTACGTTTTGATCTCTAACATTCCAATCGCCTTTAAAGGGCTCCATTAAATAATTGCTTACAATAATAAGGTGTTTGGTAAGATCTGTCTTAAACGATTTAAAAGATAATGCATGAGTCAATTTATCCGGTAGAGAATTCCATGCTGAGCATGCTTTGTACAAAAAACTTCGACGACCAAAATTATTTCTAGTTATATTAGGTATGTATACATTATTTTCATTAGAAATAGCTCTTGTATTGTGGGAGTGAATTTCATGCGTTGAGTTGATTGTACCACTGAAGTAACTTGCGCTTATTCCGTGCAATATCTGGAAAACAAGGCAAAGGGTTTGGTAAAAGTACAAATCGGATGGGAATAGCCACTTAAGAGTATCGTATATTTCGTATTTTCCTTTACCCAATAAGATCCTGGCAGTGTATCTGAGGTTTCTTTCCAAAATTTTTATATTATTTCTTGTCGATGTACCCCAGATACATGCCATGTACCTGATTTTCGGTAATAGGCATGCATTAATTATCCGTGCAAAATTCTCAGGGTACATTAAGGACTTTAAAGGGTATAACGATTTGGCCATCAGGTGGTAGCTTTTTGAGGTTTTGTTAATGTGGTCATACCAATTTAACTTTGAGTCAATTGTGAGACCGAGACATTTAAGAGTTTCTGAGTTTTTAATTTGAATGTTATTGAAGTTTAAAGTAATTTCCCCAATTTTAGCCAAGTTATGGGCGTTCATTTGTCATCATCATCATGTTCATCATGTCATTTGTTTACAAGTGCTGGTGTAATTTAAAAAAAAAAGATTCAAGAAAGAAAAGACTACGGTTTCAGCTTATTACGATTTAGATCTAAAATTAAATAAAATTGCCTTTGAAGCGTAATTAATCTGAAAAATTTTGAAATTTGAAAATTCGAAATGCAGTCAATGCTAAATTAACTTCCCCAAATTAAAAATCTCCAACTTTGTTTCAATCGCTTTAAAAAAAACGCTATTCACTTTTCAGGTTGAATAACAAGGAAACTCCTTAACGTGGCTAGAGATAAAGTTTTCAGTTACAAGACATAATTTCCAATAAGTAAACGACATGTTGGAAATGTTTCTAAATCGTAACCCGATGGGAATTTTAATTTCTTTAAACAATTCAGTCATGTACACATCAGCATAACACAAGTTAGGCATGAAAGCAAATAAATGGCCTTGCATATTTGTGGATCTAGATATTGATAGGCATAAAAACTAAGTATGGAGGTTTTGACAAATACTTAAAGCTCCAAGTTTTTTATTTATTGAATTTTAAGATTAAAGAGTAGCTTTAAAAAACAAGTCCATTGGAGTGGAGTATAGAAAACGCTTTGTGCCATCTAGAAAACATTTGCCGGGATGAACGATGAATCCTTACAGAATTCATTGTGGGGAACTCGTTTTTGTAGGTTGAGATGGCAGAGTAGAGCCAGGGACGGTTTCACTACCTTCAACTTTGTTCTCCTGACTTGAATTCCATTATTTCCTTATGATTTCGAATCCCTTGTTTACAGTCACTTACTTCTTCTTTCACTTTTGATATCTTACTAATGGGAAAAAAATAAAACTCAACACGGATAAATACTCGTAAAATACAAAAAGAGAAAGCGATACTATAAACGAGGCGTTATTAGTTTTGATATCTTACCAGTGTTAAGTTTATTTTTTTTAAACATGAGCAAGATATCAAAAGCGAAGTAGGAAGTGATACTATAAGCTAGGTTTAAAGAGTCCAAAAAATAATGGGACCAAACTATACGCAATATGCATATGTCGTCTTGAAAACATGTGATACGCTACTAATTAGTATGCGATTGTGTATACCTGTGCATTAAGTATTTTTCTCAAATTTAAAGTAGATGCATGAAATGCGGTCTTTAAAAATGTTCCGAATTCGGGTTTAATAAATCTATGGAGCTGATAATGTAATTGATGAGAATTTTTCTACAACCAGCATTCGTGTCTTCATTAAGTATATTTTAAATAATAATTTTTTTCATCTTCGTTCGGATATTTCAAGCAGGAAAAAGCACTATTAAATTGTGTTTAAGATAATTAATTTTATGACCATGAGTTTTATTTTTGAATTCTGATCGTAATTATATTAATAGAACCTGGAGAAAGGTAAGTTAACGATTTTGATTATGATGATGACAACCAACAGATAAAAAAAAGTAGGGAAATTTATCGGCTTAACTTAATTGAATGATAAATACCTTATTTTACAATACGGATCGGAACATTGGGTTGCAAATCAGTAAGGGAAATCCACTAATGTCATATAGGGATAATGCAATGTCAATTTATATGGACAACTTTTTATTAAGATTTATGTACCCTTAATTAGGATCAGCCCACTCCCCAACCAACGATAAAATCTCAGACTATGTGCTTGAACCGAAATTGTTTTTCTTTACAAGTTGAGAGGAAATTATAGAGAAAATTTGTCCTTGTGAAACTAGGATAATGAAGATGCAGAAATAAAAGAATCCAAATTTAATATTTCTATACAATAATAGGGGATTTATTATTGATTGAACGCGTACGTACGTATGGACTTAGTTTAAGATTACAATTATGAGAAGTTTTTTGTTCTTTTCTTGATTAGCATGATGTTTATTCTAGAGGTGAAGGGGTCTTTAAACGGTACACCTTCCGCTTGTAGGACCACTTGACATAAAACGACTCCTAAATGTGGAAACGTGTAGCATTCATCTCATTCATGATTTCGAATTTCAGTGCCGTACCTCGAGGGGGAATGCGACTGACTTTCTTAATCCATATTCCACTTAATTTAATCTATTCACAAATGAGTAAAACTACCTTTCCGGAAATACGTACAAACGGTACAACGGAACAAGAATAGAGACTTGTTAACCCCAAAATGTATCAATATAATGTACAAGTAGAGAATGAACTGGAACTATTACATCTTAAAGAATAAGCACACGCTGAAATCCTCTTATAACTCCCAATTTGTATAACTACGAACAATTTAACATGAAAACTCAAAAGTCAAATGTACTAGATGGATCAATTCCTCATGAAACCCATTGAGATTTTTCTTGAATTTGTCAAAACTTTTGATTGTTGTGATGTTGGGAACGCCAGTAATTAGTCAAGTACCTTTTCAAAAATGTACAAAATGTATATCTCATCTCATAAATAGCTAGCAAAATTATATTCTAAGCAAAACTAGAAGCCCCAAGGGATTGAGCAGATCACATTTAAACTAACAGTGATGGATATTTGCTAGTCATTAATATTAAACAAAATAGAGGCTTTAGTACATAATCATGGAGATGGAGTTTATCAGAAAATTCACTACTGACTTACTCCCCAGTTAAGGGCCATGGGTTATAAAGAATATATTTAATTTAATGTATCCATTCATTCTGAGATTCGTTTGAAAACCTTTAAGAGTAACTATGCATACATATTGATAAAATGTTCTTCTATAACAGCTTGAAAATATTTGTATCTACCCCCTGACCTTACATTAGTCAATATGAATGGCTACGGTGAGAATGTAAATCAATTTAAAAACTCCAGAGCAGAATTCATCCTCAAAATCATGAATTTAAACACTATAACACCAGACTTAATAAAAAATACTCAAAAACTAATAATAAAAATAATCATAATATAGTGGCAAGATTTGAACATAACTAAATCTACTAGAACTTATGAAAATAAACATTTTAAAACTCAACTTAATTACAAAATGAACATTACAGTATTTTCTTGAATATTGCGACAACTCACAATCACCAATATTCAAAACCCCTCATAAATATTTGGTTCAGTGGTAACCAATGGATGGATCTTTGGATAAAATCGTATAATAAGCACACGTCACACTAATCTAATAAATATTCGTTATTAGTTAATACATTTAGTAAACTCAGACTTCGGGAGGATTTACTAACCTAAGAGCGCTCTCCATAATTGATATTGATACACGGGTCCCCGGGCAACGGGTAATGATGGAAGATCCGAACTTAAAAAACCATAGCTGTCGTCTTGAAAAGCTCATGGACTTTTTGTACCCTCTACAAGTTAGTACTATCGACTATCTATACACAGCGAATTGATTGGGTTGAAATTTTGTTGGCATAACTATTAACCGTTTTAAAAAACAATAAAATAAAGCAACGACACAGGTACCACCGAAGTACAAAGTAACATAATTTTTTATCAAATTATTGCACACTTATTGATCAATTTAAGGGGAAATTCACTAGGTATTTTTATTCCCTCTACTAAATACCATCCTGATTATTCCTGATGTTCGTTCCATCATTCACATAGCATCGATAGGATCGCAACATCGCAAATACCATAATAATTAACTTAAACCCTAAAGAATGACTCAGCTCTGGCTGCCCTTGAAACTATTCCAGAGAATCTGTAAAAAAAACTTTCAAAAGATACAGCACTATTCCCAGAAACCTTAAAAAGTTCTGAGAAATATTTTGTTATTTTTATGTAAATTTTAGTCGGGTGATTTGAACCCGGGTATTTTGGATATACTTCAACATCTTAATCTATTACACAGATTGGCATTAATTTACACGACAAAATCGATCACACTAGAATAAAAATATTTATTATATTTCCTCGTCTTGCTAATTTTTACAAGAGGGGCGTCTTCCGGTATCGTTTATTGCTAAGATTTCCATCGTATGAATTAAAATATTATAAGGATACGACAGGAGATTCGATTGCTAGTATAAGCGGTCACAGCGCACTTGGGGGTGAAAGGTCATAGTGAAGAGGAGCCGGATTATCGTGCATAAGTGTCATATGATGAGGTCGGGGTGGGTGCAAGTGTTGTGAATGCTGTAGGTGAGAGGTTGGATGATGTGGGGGTGGTGGACACAAAGAATTTCTCATCATGATGTCATCCGTTGTGGGACAATGAGGTCTGGGGCCGGGTTCTGGAGTGTACGTGAATGTCAACCCTGTAGCATAAATGACACCATCACTCCGGACAAGTGAGACCGGAACTTGGGTCGGTTGCCTAACCCAGAGCCATTCACCACGAAAGGCTGAAATGTCCGGGACAACACAGAGCATACTTTCTTGACAACGGAACATCGTCTCAGCCTCCACGTCTCCAAACCAAACTCTCAAATTGGGTGAGAAATTCTCTCCAGTCAGCTCCAACATGGCCACATCTCCACCTCCATTCAACTATACAATTCAAAAGAATAATAAATTACCACCTTGAAAATTTTTAAGAGTTAAACGGCATAATAATTTCAATAGCAATGGCAGTGTTTACTAAGAATTGACAAAGTTATGAAACGGAAGAGTCACTCTAGGTTAAAAAGAAGATAGCAGTCACGTCGGCGACATGCCAAGTCACTGCGTACGTACTGTCATAATTTATTTCTATGTACTTTCCCGTAAAAATGTCACAATCCTCAAACCGGCATGTACACAGATGTAGTGAAGCTAGTAGGCATAATAACAATAATAATAATAATAACACGGTCTTTTGAACGAAAGAGAAATCCCCAGGAGAAGATTCCTCGGAATTTTCTCATACCAGCTGAAAATTCGGTAAAATATTCCCAGTAGTGGTAACCACCGTCGACCTTGCTTACCCACTTTTCTTACATCATTCTTTTCATTCATCAAAACCATGAAAATACATATGGACGAGCGTTTTTTTTTTAAATTCCGAACCCTGTGAAGTATTAAAATCTGGAGCAACTGAATAACAGGTCCCTGTCCCTACTCTCGGCTACGTTTACTTGAAATAAATACAGACTACTACCACTGAACTACCGTAAGGATTTTAGTGACACGTGCCTGCTATGTCAAGCCGATGATCGGTGATAAATGACAACACGCGTTCGGCACACACCCAACACCTCTCAAATATTACGCCCTGTCTGCATATACTTCCTGATTCCTAGAATAATATTTATTTACCGACTTTTAAGCACTCCACTGAATCTCGTATGTATTTTGAATTTAAAAGGAACTCCGCCCTAGCTTTAAAACAGCATTTTACGCTACATGGCATCGGTGAAGGAAGATAATTAATAAAGTAAACTTACATGAAGGCTGTGCACAACAGGGACAGGAGTGATAGGACTTCGAACAGGGCCCATCCCTTCGTAAAATTGATACTCTGCTTTGTCCGTGCTGATGATTGTCCAAGATGCCCCATCGTTGATCATCTCTTTGTTAGGTTCCTTGGGGCACGGTGTTGCCTGCGGAGGTAATAAAGCACAAGGATGAAGATAACGATTTATTCAGACGGATACAATAGGTGGATATAGGCTCTGGGAGTTTTATTAGTCAGTAGTCCTCGGCCATTAGCCATCAACCCTATTAAGTAGATTATATATACTGCCTACTGCCTTAACTACACAAGGAACGACTTGGTATCAAGACCAGACGAACAAAAGAAGTAATTTAAAATGGATCCAGTTCAATTGCCTTGCGTGTCATGAAATTGAATGGCAATAAGGATGCTTTAGTCAATTTATTCCACTCATCCTCAGTTAAGAGATGACATCAACTATTTTTTACTCGAAAGATAGTAGCCAATTACGTGGAATAGACTAAGTCAACCTGAATCATCCTCATCATCATCAGTCAGAGCATCTTAGCGTCGAGGATAATAGGTGTAGGCTATTGCAGAAGCATCTCATTAAAAGAGCGAGGTGAATGAGCCTACCTGTGGGTGCCTAGGGCTGAGTGCGCTGAGGAAAAGAGTTACGTACAAGATGAGCAGTCTCAAGAGGACGAAGAACTCGTCTTTTAGTCTATAAGTTTTTAAGGTGGCTATCTTCATTGGATTTTTATGGGGCTAAAAAAATAGGTGGAAAGCAGGTTCATTCTTCTGAGCTACTCTGGCTGCAAGTGCTTGCAAGTGTAGTCTTCTCCAATGGTAAGAATAAGAATATCGCCTAGAGGACTATTTTTTAGTACCTTATCGTGGTATTATGTATGGTGCGTGGATTTTAAAGTTCGCCTGCCTAGCACCTACATCATATCTACATCCCTATGCCATACTTCTCAGCAATTTATTTCAAATTCTGCAAATCAAGTCACGTATAGACGATTGGATCTTAAAGAGATGATCAAGTATGACTAAGGCTGTAGTTAAAGAAGCCTGTGGGAATTATTAAAGTTTTTATAAATTACGCACACTCATTATAAAAGAAACTTTTTATACATTAAAAGCCTCATTACTTCAATACAACTTTAAAAGGGATTTAATAATCTGCCAACGAAACCTCGCTGGAAGAGTCTGATTGTTGGGCTGCCATAATAAGTTCCTGAGTATACGACGGCTGGGGATGATTGTCAATTGTTGTGTGTCAAATGTTTCCCTCGGGTCAAATAACAAGTTCAAGACTGTGACCTTTTCCTGGTCGTGTTTAGGAATTACTTAAAACCCCGAAATTCTTTGAAATGAACAAAAGAAGGAAAATGAGACTTTTCGTAAAACAAAGTAGCATCCACACTCTTCGGTTTCTAAGATAAAAGTGAATAAAAATTACGACGGAGTAAGAGAGTAACCCGAAAAAAACGTTTCTGAAAAACCCTGGACAAAGAGAGGGAAAAAAATTGTTCTGCCTCCCTTCCGGAATTCCAGCGCCATTACTTAAAACACGTAGAGAAAGTGAGAAATACCAACTTATGATATAAAAACAAATCAATTCCGCCCCCACCACCCCTTTCTTTTTCCACACAGCATCAGGGTTGGGCAAAATACTTCTTCAAAATACAAAATACAAAATATTATTTTTATTTTGTATTTTCGTATCTCGCTCAAAAAAGTATTTTGTATTTTGTATTTTGATAATTCCAAGAATCTATTTTGTATTTTGAATTTTGAATTTTGAATTTCATGTATTTTGCCCACCCCTGCACAGCATCCCTTTAAGTCTTTAGTAATGATTAGAATATAATGAGGCAGTGGAAATTAATCCAAATAAAACAATAATTTAATACGGCTTGGGTGAATGAGTTTATTCTCTCCTTTCAAAATCCTATCAAATGAGGACAATAGTAGACTGCAAAGGGATTTATTCGTTGTCTCTAGAGCTTGGTCGCAAATAACGATCAAAGAAGCGTTTTATTTTTATATAATACTACATTACATCCATACCACTGATGAGGATCATGATGAAGTATCCCTTTGATTCCATAGTCTTATCTAATTCTAGAAAACATTTGCCATCTCAGGTCGGGGATATTTGTGACGGGATATTGGGCTAATCTAATTAACATTGGCGTAAGTGTCAGTGCTCAGCAGTAAGAATATGCCCAGAAGTCCTACCGACACATCCTCTTGATGAGGAGCTTGTGGAAAAATATGTAAACCTCTGATTGTTAGAGCTTCTCCGAATCCATTGATTCCTGAGCATAATCTTATGAAAATCTTAGAAAATTCATGAAAATTCAGCAGGGATCTATCTCAGTCCATCCTATGCACCCATTGAGACTGAAGATCCCTCAATGTACTTGGACCTAAAGTCCTTAAAAATGCTCTTGGGAATGTCTGAAACGCAATATGCAAATCAATTGGGCTCAGCATAGTAAGGGAGTTATGATATGGGGTAATAACAACGTGAGAACCGATCTCACTATCTTTGAGAAAAATTATTTTCATAGACCAAAAGCCTAGAGGAAATGTGCCCTATGTGCTCGTGCATCGTGATTCTTATCATCATGGCCAAGATATCTACACAGTTTCATAACAAAAAGAGGAAATTATAGGAATTGCAGAGCTAGATACATTTGGACTAGCCGTGATGATGATGGATATTATTTACACTAACAATATCATTAGCATCATAAAGAGAGCTAAGAACTTGCCAAGCTGAAGCTGCCGAATCCCTGTTATCCAAGTAGGTCTAGTAAGACTCGTGTAATCATAATGGACTTTGAATATTTCTCTATAGTATTTGTCTACATCGTATTTGGGGAAAACAGGAAAGTCGTTCTGTATTCCAAATACAATGGATAATTGGAAACGGTCTGTCTCTGGTAGTCAGGCTTAAGGTCGGGCCAAACCTCCTCCTCCTCTTCTATGAAATTGTCAATTGTAGTTGCATCAAGCTCGAATAATAGACAAAAACATGATAATACTAATAATATTGGTCTGAAGAAGCTTTTGTGTATTGTTTCGATATTTGTCTCTCTACTCATGCCCGTGTGACTCTTACTCAATAATACAAGAAGTAAACTACGAGCCGACACAAACAGCACTTAGAATAACAGTGTGTCGATTGTGGACTTGTACTAAAGCAAGTAATAATATGGATTATTATTACTGCTACTCTTTTCGTGGAAACTGGAGATGGTAGAGACTAAACAAATAAAACAAAAAACGTCTATCTCTACCTCCATGGTTAAAATGTTAAAACACAAAACTCGTCTCCTTCTTCCAGAGAGGATGATGATAATGGCCAGGTTGGGCCAACTTGGTGAGCCAAAAGCCTGGGTAGCTTGTTACAAATATTTGATGAAGCGGTGGGTTTTTCATTCAATTCAATTGGACAGGCTTACTACCCACCCGTATCTGTCGCGTGTGTTGGTTTCATAATTTCATGTCGTGATTCCTGATTCATTTCATCGAGCGACCCTAGATTCCAGATTCCCTTGTCATCAAGAGGAACAAGTCAGTATGGACAGTGGAGAGTGAAGCTTGACAATTGTTCCTTGTCAGCCAGGTGAACTTTGACTCAGATGTCCGTGGTGATTCGCTTGATTCTACTTTTCTTTGAGCCATCAATTGACATGGCTAATTTGATCACATAATAAATAACAGGGCTTCTGACGAGGGGCAGTCGACTAGTCTTTGTTGGCTGTAGGGAGAATTACATGGAAACTGTCTGGAAGGGACCCTTCAATCAGGGCATGTACACATGGGATAAGTACAGTTTACCTAGGCCTTGTTTGATACGGAGTTGAAATGTACGTAATTAGGGTAATATATTGAATTGGGCTAAATCTGTGATTTCCAATGTTGAATGTTAGAGTCAGACTTGTCTCCTGACTAAACATGAGAGTTTCATGACTTAATAAAATATAAATCCTCTATCATTTCGTTCGTGACACTGACTGACTAGTGACTACATGACTGACTCTCGGAAATTACTGCAAGTGAATAGACGAAATCAGATGGGGTCGAAATGATGAGAAGCTTGTGGGAGTTATTACAAAGGACGGATAATTTATTTTGCATGTAATCTGGCTGACCACACGCTTAAACAACTGAAACCTCAAATTCATTAAGAATTTAAGTGAGCAGAAAAGCAAGTACCGCAAGGCCCACACCGTCAAGCATGCCATCCTATGAATCTATCCCTTGTGTCGTGTAGAAATCCAGTCCCTAGCTCGAAATGAATCGTCTATTGTAAAATAGTAGAGGGGATGAGATAACTCGGCTCTTTAGCTCTAGTCAATTTTTTTCATGAGTCCAATATAAAAAGGCTACTACTCCGAGGGGGTTTGGATGTTTGCAGTATGAGAATTTTTTTTAAACGATCTTACCTGGAACTGGATGATCCGTTCTTGTGAGAGGCAGAGATACATACGCTCTGTGTCCTTCATGAAAAATGCGCATTTGTGAAGCTGGGAGACGGGGTCATCAGCATCAAGAAGGGCCATTTGTTTGTCAACCTAGAAGGTCAAGTTTTTTTTTAACTGTCATTAGTCAGAGCCAGAGGCAAAGAATGTGATAGGAAATGCTTCGGAAACTTTTAAAAGCTAAAAGGTCATAGAGAGCTTGTAAGTTCCTTACCTTTCTTATGATAAGACGAGGGAGAGCCATTCCACTAACACTACAGACCAGCTTGACTGTACTCCCATAATGAATGTAACCATCCCGGACGGCAAATTCTTCCGACTCTGACTCATTATCGTCTACTGCAACGGTCATACAAAGATAACATGTCAAGCACAAGGACAATTTAAAACCCTCCAGTTCATATTTGAATAGAGGTGCTTGAGGTATTTGACAAATAAGTCAAAGGTCTCCGACTTACGCTTATAAAACTATGAAATACTACTTCTGAGGGGACACATGACTTACATAAATGAATTGTGAAAGCCCCCCACTGGGTTGATGAAGCGTGGAAATTCCCGTTCTCAACATGCAAATAGCGAGTGCTCACTGTCTGAGACCGGAGACGATTGAACAAGGCAACTTTTGTCCCACTTGCTATGCACACTGCAATTTATTTTCAAATACAAAACAGCGACAATGTATTATTTGGTGAGTTATACGATTATTTCCAGAGTGACTCACAAAGTGATCAAATCAAGGATGGATACTTACAGTCGGCATTTTTCAGAGATTGCTTCTTCTTAGATGGCTTGGATATCACTTTGATTCGCTTACTATGGAACAGACCAATGTCCTGTCCATTCCCATAGAACATTTTTACCGAGAGCATAAAGTGCTTCCGTTTGTCCGAGTCTGATATGTAGAGAGTTTTAGCTGCACAGTACGACTACAGGGATAGGTCATTTAAACCAAAAATTAGTATTTCATGACCCTGGGGGGTGTATCTAGAAAACATATCTTTATTTTTGAAACAAGAAAAGTTAATTACCTTCCCATTGAGGTCCAACTGCTGCATATCTTGATCAGAGTTGCCAATGCCTATAAAGGCACACAACTGGGCTCCCTGTTCACTTTCCCCTTCCTTCAAAAGTTGATCCCGCTTGCGACGCCAGCCATCTCCATACAAGTAGATGCAGGGAGGGGGGCAGAAGAACCGTTTCTCATTCCCGTAAGACTTTTGGGCCACTTTGGCATGTTGGACGACAAGGATCATGTCCCCACGGTCACGAAGATATCTCTTCATAGCGTCTCGAGTTAGACGCTGTTCTTTCCCTCGGTAAAGTCCACCACTGAAATAAAGGACGGATCATAATGGCATTCAAAGGAGGAGGTGGGATCTGTGTAGATATCTACGTGAGATCCCTGTGTAAACATAGCATAGGCTAAACGTTGACAAAAGGCTTTAAAATTTGCACACATGACTTTGCAAACCCTCTTGGATATTCCCCTTTTTGCACAAAACATTGTAAATTCACCACTTACCAAACTTTCGACGAAATATTAAAAACGTAAAATGAAATAAAAGAAATGATAAAAAAATCATAGTAATCACCTATTGCAATTGTAGTACCTGAATCGTTCAAAAGGTACTGGAGGTGACGGGGTTGGCAAAGGTGAAGGTGGCGTATGGACGGGATGGGGCAAAAGGGCCCCATGATGTGGCATACTGAAATGAGGGGGCAAACCTGGCCCAGCCGGTCCTGTCATATGGCTCAAGTGGTGGTGTTGATGATGACCGTGGCCATGGAGAAGGGCCGCTGCTGCTGCCGATGGGTCATTTCCATTCATTTTTTCAGGAGGTGTCAAGGAGCTTGGTCCGAATCCACCACTACTATGTGGGTGATCTGCATAAGTCACAAAATACGTGTTGATGAATCTCCTCATATCATTCATCACCCACAAAAGAAGAGCTTCATAAAATGTTGAATTTATAAAAAAGCTCATCCATTCATTTTTTTCCCTACAAAAATCTACCCAAAGAATTTCTCCCATGATGACCACACAAATGAATGAGAGAAAAAATTTAATTCATTCTCTGAATTAAATACCTCCATTCCAAACTCCTGATCTACATGTGAAAAAAACGAAGCTAAAACAGTCATTCCCTATTGCATAATTTTAATCCCTTTTCCTATTCAAAAACTTTTCAAAGGGATTCTTCACCCTGCAGGGAGCTAAGTTTAATACTCTCGGGACAGATTTTTTAAAGCTGCACCACCCAAGTAACTAATATTCACAGAAAGCTAAGTCCACACAGCTCTAGATGCTCTACTGCACTTCCAACAAGCTCCAAGCAATTATGAATAAAGGTCATACTAAACCATCAGAGTAGTTGTCCCAATTCTACATTCATTTTTCCACCCCCGCTTCTCAACCTTGAAGGTCATAATAACCTAGTACGTAATAATTACTACCCGACTTGATCCAAATGCTTCCCACGCATTCTTTCCACACAATTCCCTCAAAACGAGACTTTCAATCAAATAGAAAATCTAAACTTTTTCTAAACTAGCAAAATGCATACGAAACCACTCTCAGAGAATCTTCCAGACTTCCAGCCCCGTCTGATTTCCCCCCACACTCTCTAACTTACTGCATCTCATCCATTGGAAATCCGGGTATTTCCCCATTCTCAACCTTTCCAACTCATAGATCCTCCCAAGGAAATAGGAACGCTACAGCAAGAGGGTAACTACCAACTATCAACTCTAATATAATATCGCATCCCTTGCACAAGCCAGGCCAAAAAAGCTTCTTAATGCCCCTCTCGTCCTCCTACACTCGCAAATCCATCCTACCGACCTACACAGACATATTCTATAGATGCTCAGAAAAACAGTTTGAGTAACCACATGCCCAGTGTACATAGAGTCCTCCACAAGGATGTATACTGGAAGGCTCCTATATCCATTTGATGGTGAAGGGAGAATTCGGGTCGTCGGGGAAAATAGAGAGAGAGAGGAGAGAGAGAGAGAGAGAGGAAAGCGGTGAAAACACCTGTGATTTCCCACGAACAACCCGAAAATTCATCACAATCCGAATCCCTACTCCCTTCCTTGCCTCATCCAAAACATTATCAACTTGGCTCTCGCCCTATGCAACTCGGAGCTAAATGACTAGTACAGCAGCCCTAGACTACCTAGGCCCTTGTAAAACCAATACTAAGGGAGAGAGATGCATGATGTTGGAGAAAAAAAGTATATGTGTTTTGTACTAGGAATATATAGGGATGTTATAGTAGAGAGGAGTCATCCAGCCATTCATTCATATGTCTCTTGTTTTTTTTTACTTCTTGGTACAAGTCTCCACTCCACACCAACTGGAAAAGAAGGATATTTCTACTTTCACGGAAGTTGTTACATGCGTTGATAGACTCTTCTTTGGCAATAAATCCATTCGGGGCGAGTGGAAGGCGAGGAGGGACATCCCCTCGTGGAAATTTTCGAAATACACAGCCACAACACATCTCTCTGTATATCGAGACAATCTATCTCCCTGGGTATTAAGTGGGTATGGAAACTTTTCGGGCTTAGTGGGAAAAGTGTAGGGACGAAAGGGGGGAAGGGAACTTGTGGCAAGTCCTCCTCGTCGGTATCAAGAGAAAGTATTGAAAGAGCTATCAACATTTTTTTTAAACCCTGGCTGACACGTTGATTTTTATAACTAAATTAAATAGTCGTTGAGTAGAGGGGAAATATCCGGAGGTTATTAGATTTCCCGGGTGTCTATGATGACGGGATTTTGAGATCTTTATTTTAATAAGGTCAGAGGTTAGTTGGGATTGGGGGATTCGGGATTGAGGTTGAAGGGGGACCTGAGTGATTTCAATGTCTGCAAACCCAGACTGTCGAGGTGTTGTTTTACATGGAAGTGACTCCCCCGACAATGCATAATTAGGGCTTGATAAGGAAATGGAAAATAAATAGTATTGATTACGACCGTATAATAATATTTATCGATTAGTCATTCAAACTCTATGCAGACGAAGGCTTTGGTATGTTAGCCATAGAGGAGTGTGTGTAATTTGACTAGGCATTTGGTTTTGAGATAAGGTGCAGGTGGAATAAGAATTCTTTATCGTTGATGGTAGCAATTTATAATTGAGATATAATGTGAGATTTTTTTCGAATAATTTAAAGAATCGTTTCTTCATGTTTGACAGTGGATTGTTCATTCAAGGATTGTGTAATTGATCCATTTATTTGGAGATGGAAACCAAAATAATAAAAGATCTCATTACACAGGCTTTGTCTATGAATTTTAATCAACTAGACCAACTACACACCAAGACAAAAGTACATTAAAAACTACCCGATGGTTTTTTTTCCTTATTGATCTGCAAGCTCTAATGGAGTGTACACACGACGAGTACAGAGGGAATTATATTTTATATTTTAAAAATAGATGATGCATGGAGTATTCAAAAAAAGTGTGAATGAGTTTGAGGGCGTGACGAAGCATTTTAGAAAAGACAATCATTCACACCGGGTAATCATCCCTTTGTCCTCCCTCTAGAATAGTTTGCGTAAAAATAAATAAGTTCCCGATCCCTAATTCCCCGTCTCTATGTGGCTAAATACCCCTTGAGGAGAGGGGAATGGAGATTAATGGATATTTATGCCCCTCAAGTGCCTCCAGTTGGGCTCAAGTGTTTCGAAAAAAATATCCGAGCACTTGGGAGAGCAAATATTAAATACAATGGAATGAATGGCTGGATTATAGATTCCCTAGTCCCTATTATTGCCCATAAGATTTTTTATGGCCCCCACATCATCCAACGTCAACAATGAAAACATATTGACCATTTTTATTAGAGCAGAGACTGGAATTCAGCTGGAGATTAATTGGGAAGTTGGAGCTTCCGTATTCTAATATCTTTTTGTATTTATTTTAGAAACTTGGGATACCCGATCCGCATGTTATCATTCACATGCATTTAGTGTGGGTGCAGATCTGGTTCAAAGCGTTTGACCCTTTTCAGTCTTTCACTTCCAGTAGTGATCAAATTTTTTTTTAAACCGTAAGCTTGATTACAAAATAAGGTGTTGGTGATTGTAAGATGGAGATAAGGGCCTTTGGTCTACTTGCTCCAAGTTGCTCCGAACTTTTTGATACCCTGATTTTGTTATGAAATAGAATTAGGGTGATGTTGATCGGAGATCTCATTTGCAATGCAAATTGAAGCAGAAAGTAGTTTATTATTCAGAATGCTAACAGACTAGTCGGCTCCTATCCCTGGCTCTCCGTCTAGTCCTTGGTATTAGTAGTACTATCAATGTTGTTGATTCAACCAAATCAACAAGTTCTGTTTCTGATTTCCTCTATCTGTTGTCCAATCGTGAGAAACTTTCCAGTCCTTCCAACTTATACTTTGTGTGTTTTACGGCCGTGGAGAAACTCAATTAAATATTCAACATCAAAAGCAGGGAGACGTCTCTATAGTCCGAGTGGACGAGCTATGAAATATAAAACGGGTTTCCATATTTCCAGTTCATGTTCGAATAGTCGGCGGATTTGGCTGAATTAATACATTGAATGAGTGACAATGCTGAATTCCCATAGGGTATCTCTCTACCTTAGGGTACATGTTACATTCCTAGTTGGTAACTTAAGCACATTTTTTCATTTCAATTCATTTAAAATCAAATCCTCCCGTCTCCCCGTCTACCTCTCTTGCGTAGTTGGAAAAGTGTGCTTTTTAGCCTGTGGGCATAAAAATAATAAGAGCTAAAAAGAATAAGAGCTAATAAGACGTTGGATACACATGCTTTTTAATTCTTGGACTTTGGATTATGTTGTGAGGATGGTAATTAATTAAATTGAAATCACAACTTTAACGCGTGATCGTTAGAATAACATCCTTTTAAGTCTGGACAACCCCTTATTAAACTGCCTTATTCACTAAGAAAGGGAGTTAAAGTTACTTCCAAATTCCCTTGGATCATTGCACATAATTAAATTAATATTTGACATTAAAATTGCAATAAAAATAATAATAAATAAAACGAGCTCCTGATACCCCAATGAAATCCTCATATTACAATTTACAATCAAGCCATTAATCAATTCTGCTTCCAACACTCGTATTTCTCAAATGTCTGACATACATACTTCCACACATTCCCTTCTAAAATATCCGGTTGCATTCATACCGTTCCTCACAACGATTAAGTCATCCACTACGCCCCTCAATAGCAAATGCATAGGAAATCAAACTAGTTCATCAAGACATATAAATTACAAGTGATGTACGTAACAACCGTTAATTAATCGCTCCTTTTTCTCCTCTCTAGATTCCCAGTCTTAAGTTAACAAAGATATTCTCAGTGGAAATCTATGCAATTATAATACTATTAATAGCAGTAGGAATGGATGGGCTTACAAACAGAGCCTTGTAAGAGCTGAGTATGACACAGTTATATTTTTCAATAAACTACACGAGCTTATCAACCATACTTAACCAGCTGTAGTAATCCATAAGATTAAAAGCTTCAAGATATCATTACTAGGTCAGGTCATGTAACAGCGACTATCAGCTCAGCCATCGGCCATCAACCATCAGCCATAATGATCCTATAGTATATCCCATACGTGTCTCTACTCTGTGAAGCAATGGATCGAGTGAGAATATATTTTGAATTAAATAGAATTAAAAAAATAATCCTTTCCAACATTTTAAAGCGGAGATTGAGCTGAGATTGTTCAAAGTGGACTTTTGTGCAATGACAGTGAGAACTTTTCCCTCAAACGTCCCTTCCCACTTAAAATCCATTCCTTTATTGATACACTTCTTGGGAGGGATTGGATTACTTAATAACATTATATTTTAAAATTAAAGATGGCAATTGCTAATTGTAACAGAGTTACATAAGCTGAACTCGGCTATTTAACTTCGACTCTAAGCTTTTTCACAGCGGGGCGAGGTGCATGTGAAAGTAGTGAGGTTACGTGGTAATTGCATCTTTCATGTTTTTAATCTATCCTTGGTGATGCCATACTACTTTTTAAAGGCAGTCCTTTGTTTTGGATACGGATATTGAGTGAGAGGTCAGCGGAGTGTTTTGTATTTTATTAGATTCACCTATACTGATTGTAAATTGTAGGCTGATAAAGTAGAGCTCGGAGAAGTAACTAAGAGGTTGGAGTGACCTATAGGACTAGGACTCTGCCACGCGGTGTTATTTTTATTTTATTTGCTTTCACCAAGAAAACATGCCATAATGTCAGATAGTACACTAAATACTAATGCCAACCTGGTAGTGCAAGTGTGTCTCATTCTCGGTAGTGGTGTATTTTTTGAGAAGAAGAGTGTCAGCTGGGGTATTCCCATGACAAGGAACATCAACTTGGTATATAAAGAGACTTCGGAAAACTTCCAAACTTGGTGAGCTATAAGATTGAGGGACCATTAGAATCTTCCTTGAAAAGATAAGAGGATCCCATCTCTCAAGCTATCCATAGAAACTTGGGAAGGCTCAATGTATTTAGTATCAACTTTTTTTCTCTCATTTTCTAAACCTGAGCGTTTCTTTTTTGGCAACAAGGTCTTTCGTCTCGAGAGATTGAGTTTGCTACAGATTTCATGAAAGCCATTACTCCCTATAGATCCTGAGAGTTTATGCGATTATGACGGAACTAAGTCTCGGAGTTAAATGCATGGAGTAAATATAAGCTTTTCATATTACCTGAGTCCGATTTCAGAAACGGTGGCAGAGAATACTGTGCAGAATGGTAGTGAGAGGCAAAGGGACTAGGGAATTGATAAAGGGATCTTGGTGAGCTGAAGTTAGATGATCTTGAGGTCGCAGGTAAGCAAGGACTGCTCTCGTAACCTGGAGACTCCTCCCCACCCGAGGACCTCGTCACAGGCCCTTCACAGACTCGATTACCCGTGGGATTACTATTGGTGCAAATGTCCGAGACGATCGACAAAGGGGACTCTGAATTATTCGTCGAGCTGCTCCCACCGATAATGACAGTAGGGGGTGTGGCAGAAGAGGGCGACGCGGAGTTAGAGTTGGTCAAACTACTACTCCCACTAGCCGCCGCACTCAGAACTGCAGCAGCGCTGCTAAAACTGGAGAAAACTGCGGCCGCCGCTGCAGCCGAGAACGCTCCGCTCTGATGATGAAACCCGTTGTAATACGAGCAAGCAGGGAGCAAACCGTTTCCGGAACCGGATGGACTAGCCGAACTACCCGGAGGAGTAACGTAATTTGGGAGAGGAGTTCCAAAATTGTAATTGTTGTAATACTGAGGATGAGGATGAGGACTGTAGGGGTGACGAGCATGATGGTAGTAGGGATGATACTGAGCTAGAGACGGGTGAGGATACTGAGGAAGATGACCATGACCATGTGTCGTTGATGATGTTGGGGATGAACTTAAAGACATATAGTTCATAGTGTTGAGACCACGCAAACAGCATTACAATCGTACAGTAGACGACGATTCGACAAGAGGTCACGACAGAGGATTCCAGACGGGATTGACGTACAAGGAAAAAAGGACGAGAGGAATGAGGGAGCTCGTAGACGATAAGACAATGCACCAGCCACCACGGGGTCAAGAACTAAACTGCAGCATTTCTCCCAAGTACAAACTGCTCATTATATCCCGAGATAGAGATACATGTTATTATTATTATGATTTACAACTCCAGTCCTCTCCTCATCATCTTTGGAATGATCATGGAAAAAAGTCTCTGTGGATATATGCACTTGATGCCAACTGCATTGCATAGCCCTCTCTGTTCATTCAGACACTCGCATGTTATTATCTCCTCTCTCAACAGTATCTGCAATTCTCCACTCGCAATAGTCCCAATAATCCTTCTAATATCTTCTTTCCACTTGTGCACAACGATATTACACATGGACTAACAAATCCCGTGTCGAATAAAATCCTATCTAGTCTGACTTGCCCATGTCACTTGAGAGAATGCAGGGTCAGGATGAATGACGACAAAGGAGGAAAACGTGTGACGATTCCTCTCCTATTCTTCAGCCCAGTCTCCAATAGTTCATCCCACTCTGCCCCCACAATATTCCGACGATCCGTATCACAGAGTCTCAAGCACTCTTCCTCCCTGCCCTTGCATGGCACGGGTGACGGGAATTTAATGCTGGGGAAAAAATGTCCTTAAACCGTAGTTGATGAAGAAGTTGAGGAGATACTACTCCACTGCTTTCTCGAAACTCTTTGATAGTTGTGTGAAGAGCGTTGACGTATTTGTAGAGAGGAGAGAGATTGAGTGGATTTAGACACTCAATTGACCAAACTCGTGTGTAATGGAGACGAGGATGGAGTCCAATAGAATTTAAATCAGGTCGTTAAACACTGGGAAGGAAACGGGAGGGATGTTGATGCGGTGGTGTGCTCAGAGTGACACTTAATGTCCTACTGTTGCTCTCCCTTACCCGGTTGGGCTTGTTAAAGTCCCGGGACTTTACTAGAATCCGGGATCGGGGCTTGGATAGTACGGGATTGTTCTTGTGCTCATGTATAGATATATTGTATTTATTATATAGAGGGATATTTTTTGGGCTGGATGAGATGCATGTGCTTTGTGCTCAGGGTAAGGCAGGTGAATCTAGCTGAACAATGAGATACTCGGAAGTTGTCTATTAACTACGGTTCCGTCATTCCTACCAGGATGCATCCGATTTCTCCAGCCCCCTTGCGTTACTTATAATCTACTCCATTCTCATGGACAAGGAACTAAATTTACTCAAAATCTTTTGTCAGTTAAAATTTAAACCAGGATTTTTTCAGTTACTTTTGTTTTTGTTTATCTGTTTTTTTTATAAAGAATCGATTCTATACTAATTCGTATGAACATTAAGTTTTTTTCTCATTTAAATCAAACAAACAAATCTTAAATCAAAGGTTTTTCATACGTTACTCCAATGTCAGGCTATAGAGGCACCGTTTTCCCAAGAAGAAAACACACCACCGCAATAATACTTACTGCACATGGCCTTAGTGAACGATGGGGAGGTAACTACACAGGGTTTTACCTACTGATAACATCGGACTCACCCGGATTCGGGTAGTTTAATTTCGGTTGTATGGATGCGCAGTCCCTTGGACTGATTCCTGCTCTCTGCCTAACCCTCTCTGACTTGTATTTAAAACTTTTGGATTTTATAGCCAGAGATTTCAATTATCTGTGCTACAAACAGCATTAGAAAGTGTGTACAGGGTATTGATTTGCATTTTTAAGGAATAGCTGAGGAATTATATAGTAAGTATGTCTGCATTTTTTTTACTAGGATTACGATTCTCTAGCTGCTTAAATCCACTCTGAAGACAAGGACTAAAGGATTTAGCGTTTCTACTGTCTGTAGTAGTGGATTCAACAGCCAGAGTTGTTGATAGGTGACTTTTAGCTGATAGAACTGTTTTCCTACTTCCGATAGTCTCTGGTGGAAAAGTGGTCTTATATTTCATTAGACACGCATGCCAAAATACCAGCCCATTTTTCTGTTCTAGTCTTTTCTTCCCCTTGCAGGTTGGAGGAGTGAGATTCGTGATGAATGATATGAACCTGCAGAAAGGTCCATTTGTCTCCTTGGAGCGAAATAACGACCCGGCTACTATTTGATAATCCTTTAAAGATAAACAGATAATGCGATATGGCCATTGAGCGTGTCATTGCTTGAGCTGATAAATTTCACGCTTTAAAATTCTTGCTCTTTCGGTAGTCTCTGAACTGTGGAGGTAGGAATTAGCTCCTGAGCTCTTGCTTTATTATTAGCTGCTCGTCTTATGTAAATAGGGATTATTTGATGATACCAAGATACCCTACTATGATTGTCCATACCCTTTTTATTATAGCTGAAAATGAGATTATTCTTTTAGTGAGTTGGGAGAAAATTCGAATGTGGAGTCCTTATCTGAGAAGCTGGTAGTACTAATTGAAATGTTTTCGCATTGTCGCATGAGCGGCGAGCTCATTGGCAAAAAGTAATAGGTGGATCGAGGCGAAAAAACTCGTCTCCTTTCATTACATGATTTTACGGATGTTCAAAAGGTGGAATACAAATAGTAGCAGGTGTATCATCATGATTTGTTATGATTTGATTTCATAGACTGGGCCGGAGTGATGATGAAATGGGATCAGATGAAAGAATAAGACTAAAAACATGAATAATGCACAGAGGCAACAAAGTTGAGGGGGGTGCACTTTAAAAAAAATAATGGACTCATTGTGACATGTGTCTTTGTTTGTCCAACTGGGACTCGTTGAATCAGAAACCAAATCCTAATTCGATCCAAAGGGTATCAATGTGCTTACAAGGTTGAATGTATTCTTTTCCGTCACTGTTTTACAATCCCCACTTTAATCCTTAGGACTCAAATCCAAATTCCAACTTGGGATGATAAAGGAGGGAAAAAATCAGTGAAACCGAGAGCAGAAAAATTATATAAGCCTTGAAATCATGTCAGATTTTTTTATGAGCATTGTCCGCAAAAAAATTAATTGCTTAGATCTCAAAAGTCTATAATTTTCTACTTCTTTAAGCCCCACGAGCTAGCCATAGCCTTTACTACAAGTTGGGAAATTTTAAGCTGTAAGAAAACAAGAACCACAGCATGCACATCTATTAACCGATAAAAGAATGGGATTACTACCAACTACAATACAACCCTGTGACTCATTTTTAAATTAGAGGATCGGCGTTAAATCGGTAAACTCTGTCATAAATCAATCGGCCCCATCCTAACACCCGGATGGGTGAGCTTGATAAACTTATTATTGATCATATAAACTTGCTCATGATATTCTTGTCCCTCACAGAATAATAAAATATTTACTGCCAACTACCCAACCCGACGATTCATACTTAACTAACAGGTGCATTCAAGTTCCACTCCGAGTTCCTGAAACACCCAGCTCTTTCAAATCCAGCCCCGAGAACAAATGTACGAACAAGTTATGGGGATAATAATTAGAAAGCAATAGTAATTTCGTCAAGCCCAAGGTGGCCGGAAACAGAGAGGGTCTTCTATTTAGTTTAATTTCAGGTTGACATGAATCACCAAAATATCGCATCCATTACCTCCCAAACTAAAACCAATACATCTTGGAAACTTGGAACTGAAAGATTCCTGATCCCAATTTTAATGATAGCCTTGTGGGAAAAAATACGAATGCAAGTTTGCATTTGATATGAATGAAATGTATTTGGGAAAAGAAGCTGAAAAATCATAGGACCCTGATGATAGCTCTGAATGTAGAGTTAGCATCATTGTTTCATAAAGAATCCCAAAGTTGAAGGTTGAACAAGGCTTTGAGTCTTGAGCTACAACTCTTTGAAACGGTATCGGAAGGAAGGTAATTGTAAGGATGGTCGAGAATATGACCAGTCCGAAGGCTCAAGAGTCTATAAAAATAAACGGTCTGAATTGACAATGAACAAGCCCACAAGCCCCCAGCCGGTTTTTTCTCTCTCTCTGAAAGTCAGAGAAAAGGAAGAGAGAGACTGGAGTGTGTTTACAGTGCTCTTAATTATCAGTCACACCTGGACATCACGGGTATTTTCCCACACTTCTATATCTGTAGGGAAGAGACCCCCACTCCCCACTACTTCCACCACTGACATTTCATCCTCAAACTTTAGACCCTATTCTCCCCTTAGTATGTGGTGCATGGAGAGACAGATATTAGACATAGCCGAGGACTGTTCATCAAAGCATTAACAATAAGCCTCGTAGCTCCTCTCTGCTCCTCTCCTTGGCATCCGTCCATCAGGACCCTTGGAAGCTCTTTAGGATGATTTGTCCTCCTTATATAATAAGACGGGGATAAATCTTGAGAGTAACGGATGCCTTGTCACTTGATAATTACTAATTACACTCCTCTAATCCATAATAGCAAAGGCCAACCTTTCCCAGTGTCTCTTTTGTAATTATTCAAACACATTTTTCCTTTCCTCCCTTTAATTGTCAGAGTTTAATACTGCTCAAGTGGTGTATCTGTAATTGTAGTGCTGAGATTAGTTGGATTTTTCAAGTTTGAGTCTAGCTGACCAAAAGGAAGTCATTAGAGTTGTGTGTGTCCTTTTAATATTGTAATTTTTTTAAACGGATAGTTATTATTGTGATTGAGCTAGGAAGTTGAGGGAACTCTTGTGTACGGATTGGAGGATGAATGGGTCAGTTCCCATCTTGGAGGATTCATGCGTCGGGATTGTCGGGAAGGAATTAAAAGAACTGTTTGTGCTTGGCATTTATTTATCATAAGTTTCCTTCCGAGCTCAGGCCGGAAAGGTCAGTTGGAGGTTTAGAATTAAATTATTCAATTGTATAACGGTGATTGTAGAGTTATCGGATTTCCTGGGTTGATAGCAGTGGCCGATAAGCTTTAGAAAAAACCCTAAGGTGTTGTGGAATAGCAAATTAGGTGGCGAGTTGGACATGGTTGATTGTACATTTTAAAAATGTGGGATTATTCATATTTGATGATGAGGAAGAAGGGATGGAGATAGGGAAACAGAGAGTATAATTAATTTTGACCCTGCGTGTTTCTCTTGATAGAAAAAATATTAAATAATTGCAGGGGCCCTTTTATTAATGGGATTCACGGATTTTACATTCTACTTGTGACCTGTGGAAACGAATTTGGCTTCCGAGTGGACTCTCTTCCCAGGCAGAGGTGGACTTGAGCATTTTATTAGATTTTTACTGTAGGAGGTAGGATACGCGTGTCCCATCACCGATTATACGGTTCCGTCTTCCTATCCGCTACTCTTCCTAAGAAACTCTTTTGTAAAACATAAAGGGATGATATCCTTAAGAAAAGTTTCGAAAAACATTGCCACAGAGAGTGTCTGAAAATGGTCATTTATTTATCTGATCTGGACAGGAGGAAACTAACCGAAGGCAAACTGCCACAATAGAGAGGATTTATGATCATTAGTTGCCCACTCTAAGTAGCAAACAAGAGCTGTGTGTTCTCTGTAGTTGGATCTAGTTGGAACAAGCTGATAAAATACGACTACCTTCCCAACATACTCGGCTTAGAAGATCCATAAACTATCTAGAAAAACTGCGGAAAGTAGAACTCACCAAGATTGAGCAGTGTCCCGATAGGCTGAAGAGAGTGATGCTTATAGGCCTGGTGATGTCGTCGGTCATGAGGCTCAAGTCTTGCAGGGGATGACAAGTCGACAGGATTGTTGGGGACAAGTCCTCCCCCAGGAGCTTGGACCATGCCCCCTTGAACTGAGACTGGGACAGCAACAGGGGCACCATTCCCAGGTTGACCGTAGTCAACATGTCCATTCAGGTTTACAACGTTCCCATCCCCAGGTTGACCTTGCTGAGGATCCCCACAATTTTGTTGTGAACTGGGGCTCAACTCTTGTTGATTTTGCTGCTGTTGATTGGCTTGAAAATCATTCTAGAACAATGGACATGTAATCCCTTTATTAGATCTTTACAAAGGTGGACATGACCCCAGCGGAGTCAGTAGAGAAAGTAAGCAGAAAGATAGCTAACAAATTGAGGGTGCTTTATTGAGGATCTTCATGCGATTGGTCTATAAATTACCCTTGGCTCTGTATGAGCATGCCAAAGCGATTACGAGTTGCTGGGTGATAATCGACGCCATATGATATTTCCTGTTCTCCAACTCTAGCACCCCTATAATATGCTCCATAGTAGAAAGGGCATTCGAGATTCTTCTATTGCCGACCAATGATTATGGATGTGAGTTTCCAATCCACTGTTTTTCCTAAACTTTTTAAGGATACTATCGAAGCATTTCCTATATGGATTTTCACTAAGGGTCTAAAAGGACCTACTATTCTGACTATTCTGAGGAGGATGGCCTGAAACGGGACATTGAATGAAAGTTGTCATCGTGATATCTCTCTGGTGGTGGCCCTTTACTTACATAAACAAGGTCGATTATTCCATTAAGGAGGGGAGAACATGGATAATGGCACTTGCATCAAAATGATGCCACACTCCCTTGCCATGCACTACTTGTAATAATAACTCATTTCAAAGGAACATATGTTGTCTGGTTTATGAATGAACTGCAATCTGCAGAGAGGGCCTATGGAGAGAGTAAATCATTTCTACATTTCCCTGCCCCATGGCTCATTTATCAAGTTCCCTCTGAGGGGCTTTGACCTAAAAATTATGGATTCATTTCTCCTTCAACTACGGCACGATGTGTCATCTTTATTGATTGCTTGCTTTCAGGTCGACTAACTAAGATTTGCCCCCTTTCCTAACTGACATAATAGGAATAGGACTACCTTATACGAGTTATCGTAGTGATTATTGGCTTTACCTGTTGAAGGTAGTACTGACTGACTGAGGTTGGGGTTGTGGGGGAGTCTTGGACAGAGTTGCTGAACGGGGTCAACTGATGATGATCTTGGAGGGGTGTGGTGTCCCAGCAGTCAGCCGGCGTGGCTGTGTTGGGTGCCGTAGGCTCACTCCCTTCGTAGGAGCCGCCTAGACCCAAGTGGTACTGGCCCTGAAAGAATCATTAATTGTCATTTTAGATTAGCAATGTTTCATTAAGTAGAATCTGTTCAAGGTACGCAGAGTAGTTGGAGGTGTTCATTTTGAGACGAAATAATTTAAGTGCTTCTTAAGTGCTGGGTATTTCTTTTAATATTATCGTAGTGGTTTGGACGAGGAAGCTTCTGGTCTTGAGTCGTTAAAAGTGCATTTTAGCTCGGATTGTCAAAATGTGTGGCCAGGGAGAAGAATAGCTTCAATCTCCAGCCATGACTTTTTCTAAAGTTTCACATGCAAGAAAGGCAAACCGCAAAGAGTTGTGTCAGCAAGACCAAGAAGGATCGTGATGATTAGGTAGCATATCTATAAGAAGAAGCCAAAGAACTCTTTCAAGCTCATAATCCCTTCTTGTATTTTTTTATTTCAAATGATGACATGGCAGTCCATCCTCAGCTTCTTTAAGGGTGTTTTGCGGACTAAACCTTTTAGTATGAGACCTCAGCTCCTTTCTGAATGGCCTCCCAAGTCCCACAAGCTTACTTGCCCTTTGATTACTTCATATCAAATGCTACTTCATACATTTAGGCCCTTCAAATTCAACCCATCCTCAGGATTTAGTTGGAACGTGTAACTATATAGCCCTTATATGCTGAGGGATGCAGAAATAGAAGAGAATGGATTTAAATGAAACCGTGTGGGCATCAGCAGATGATAAGGATGATGATGATGAAGACGAGGGAGACTATTCACATCTCAAGAGAGGCTATGAGGAAGGTAAGGAATAAGTACAATTACGCAATGCTGTGTGGCCAAGATACCACCGTGATGCAGTTAGAATTGGGATTGATATGGATTATGGACCTTCGTGGGAACCCAATCCGTAAAAAGGAGAGAAAACGGAGAGGAGGAATAAAAAACTGATCAGAAGCCAGCGGATCTCGTATTGTAACTCGTATGAATCCAGGCTCAAAGAACTGGCCACCTACAACTTGGTCTCAACCCATTGATTTTTGCCATACGGGTTGAGGAGTCGAAATTCTCTGTCCTAAAATCTAAGACTCTCACATAGTGGATAGAGCAAGGAGGGAGGAGAGTGGGAGATGCTACATGGACTGAATGGGTGACCAAAGAGCAAGACCAACCGATCAACGATGAAATGAAAATGAGATGGAGAGATTCGCTTGATTGCTACTATGAAAAGGGCTCCATTCACAATGATGATAATTTAGGGAGAAAAAAAAGGAAGGAAGTTGAATCAATGAGCCGACGATGGAGAAAAAAACATCTCAAAGGTATTAGTCCGCTTAAACCGCAATCGATTTTAATGTCATATTTTCAAATCCCGACTCGTCAGCCCATCTTCTTTCTTTTCCAAAAAAAAATCACCGCTTTTCCACAACTTTTAAGTTTCCCTAAGCTGGATGACACTGCCACACTATCCTGCCCCTTCTACATCTCTCCCTTACATGGATGGATTTCTGAATAAAAAATTTTAAAATAAGGTTCACTTAATCCCCGTCCGATATGCAAAGATTCATTGAATGATTGACAGTGACATGGTGGAATCCCATTTCCGAGCCTTTAAACCCACGGCAGATTGAAAAAACTACAAATACCAGCTCCAAGCCATCATGAAAAAGTGTAGAAAGGGCCCAGAGAGAAGAGTCCGGAAGCTGATCAAGAAGCTCATAAACTCCAATCTCTAATTTTCAAGGGGGCGTAGAAACAATGGCAAAGAGTTGCTACACGGGGTGTTGGGCAAGTATATTTTTTATGATATATTTACAAGGATGATAAAGCAGTGTAGGTTCATTTGTGGACTAAACTGGGCAGTAGGAAAAGGGTGATTTAATATATTCTCTCTTGTAGATATGAGGATGAGGGAGAAGAGATTAGAGACGAGGATTTAATAGGATAATGAGATGATAGGAAAACATACACAAGGCTTCAGCGTTTATATAGTTCAGAGAGAGAGAGACGAGTTTAAAGAAGTTGACTTGTTTTCTGTAAAGTTGGACTTAATAGCATCATATCCGTTCTTTCGCCGTGGGAAAGGAAGGCGCTTCCTCAGTCACTTTTCAATTTATAAAGGATTTTAGACAACTCCTCGTACACCCAGCTCCACACTGCCTTCTTACAATCACAACCAGAGGATAGAACCAAGAGAATATATAACATTAAAAAAAATATATATATAAAAACCTATCAACTATGGACAGACTGTAGAGAAGAATAAGAAACCTGGCTGTCTTCCTTAAACTTTATCCACATTTTTTTTATCCACTTCATTTGATAAGGACGAGTTTGTATTTTGTTGTTATATGAATCCCCTGCCCTCCCCCTCTTTGCCACGGTATCATTAGGTAGTTTGTATTGTTGTCCGAGTGCTATTCATCATTGTATTCTGATCCATGCCTCACATATTCTAGCTGCCTTACTTACTTTGCTTATAACTACCTGTCCTCCTCACATAACAAAGATAAGTCACTTGAGGGAACAGACTCGAGACTCGAGAGAGTGTCATTACCTCGCCCTGTGCATCGTTTCATAGAGGGATTTTTGAGCAGCACTTTCTGCCTCGTCTATATGACATATGGCCCTTCTCCTTGTCACCTTGTCAACTCCAACAAGTTGGGCTGCATTGTATGGACTACTTCTCGAGTCCGTGTCAAGTCTTTCTCAAGTAGCATGTTAATCACATTGATCTACTTGAGTAAGGGATATGGAGGGGGTGTGGACAAGAGTGATTTATGACGGATATGGACAGAGAGGTGATTTTATGAAGATGAGTCAAGGTTTGGAAATCATACCGAGAGTTTTTGATCGAGTTGGTGGGGGATAATTAATTTCGATCGGGATTTCGGGCTTATTGGAAAATTGATTGTTTTAGGGGGGTTGGAACATGAACAGTTTGGGGGGAGGGGTGTGTTTGAAATCTGGAATTAGGTAATTTGGTAACTTTGGCTTTTCATCAAAATGTCTCGAAAGATATATTTGGATTGCATGTAGTTAGTCTTTATGTATAGACTTTGTGAGAATTTCATTGGAAATTTGGTTGGGGGGAGTGTTCTCAATTGCTGTACTTGATTTAGTCGTTTCTGATTAAATTCGTGCTCGATAGTTGCAATACAAATATGCCAGACTACTTGCACGCAATATGCCAAGCCAACTCATCGATTACTATTCGTAATTACGATACGGCTAAGTATATGAGCTTGATGATTTCAGTAGTGTCCCCTTCGAATTTATGTTTTTGTACTACAATATGAAATAAAAATTATATTCTTCAATTCGTTCTTTTGAAATATCTGGTAAAAAAAGTGTTTTCAAAGTGCAGATTTCCACGAGGAAAAACTTAAAATAAAATACCTCTCAAACATACTAAATGAAATTACAGAACATTGCAATCCTTCTCCGAATTTCGAACCCTTGATTAATAAATGCTTTAAAATTTTTTAATCCAACCAATCCTACTTTCCCCATCTCTAGGTCAATCTAAAAATCCTTAATTTCTTCAAACCTGGACTTGCTCACTTCTTGAGGGGCAAACTAAGCCCGTATGCTCCAATCTCTATGTAATTGTGCATCAAAAGCACATGAGGACATTAAAGAGTCTTCAGACCGTGTCAGATAATTCGTAGAGATAACCAACCCTACACACCCTTCATGTTTTCATGTTTACCTTTATGAGCCCAACTTGTGTCTACTCTAGTGGAACGTTCTATATAATTTAAGCTCAGACGTGAGTAGCTGGTACTGGATGTGTGGATTGATATCAGAGCAGGGCACCTGTGACCTGCACTTGAAAAAACTTACAGTTACCTCCAACATCCTTTCCGATGCTTTTGTCTCATGGAATATTTTCCCTCCGATCTCAAGTGCCACTTCCTCAAATCTACAAGGCACACCTCTAGCCCTTTGATCGATTCATCTTTTCATCTTCCCCAGTACAGGGTGGCATGGGAAACGAATATATTTGCTTTGTAATTTCCAAGAAATTTGACACAAATGGCATCGTGTCTTAAATGGTAGCAAATAAATTCGCAAATCCATTAGATCAGTTGGACGTGGAAACATCTCCAATGGAGAGTCTCCATGATTTTCCGAAGTAGAAACGATTTCTTTAATCCTTTCGTTATTGATTTTTGCTTCCTCGTTTGAGTTTCCAAACATTTATGAGATTAGATATGAATACAAATTTTGATGGTGAATGTGGTCAAATAAAATATCAAAGACCGAGTTGGTATGAAGTGTTAATTTAAAATGGAATAGAATATTTACCCATGGAGAAGCAGGTCGGTCCTGTGGGTCCATAACCACTGGCATGCTGCTAATCCCTAACAAATACGCCAAAGCCAGCCTTACAGATTTAACACAGACACTGATTGAATTTTAAAATAAATAACTCCCAAATCCCCAGTCCACCCCAGACACGTACAACTCCAGTCAAATTTGATCGTTTTTCAAGCAAGGGTAGTAATCCATAATTTCTAACTAGGTGTATTGTTTATGAAGAAAAAACTTTTGAAAATCGATTCTTCAAGTTTGAAAGTGGAAATTGTGAGTTTTTCTCGCTCTGGTGAAGTTATGGTAACTTTTTAATCGATCCGTTTATTACCCCCACCGTTTCTTGTTAGAACCTCACTCTCGCCATAAGAAGTTGATGGGCACACTGTGTAGGGTTTTTTTTGGCAGTATTTTATTTAGGATTCCTTCTGGCTTCAAGATACCGGCTTGTCCTCCTGTACCTTTGAGATTTGAGAGAGATCCTTGTAATTTAAATCACCGGTGTAGTTTTTCCTTCAATAAACGAGCAAATTGAGGATTTCTTGGTTTGTGGCACACGATGAAATTCCCTAACGACTCCTCACTTGATTTCCCTATTTCCACATGTTTTGCTAATTTAGAAATGTTCAATACCGTTTCTACAGAGCAAAGGTATTGGCGTGTTCAAATAGTAGGATGTATTTTCTCATATCCACCTTGGAAATGATTGTCACGCGAAGAATTTACTCTGGACTTGAGTGACCCCAAAGGGTTTTTACAAAACTTTGTACTTTTTACGTCAGATTGAATGGGAAGGAGAGGATAGAGGCTTATTGGAGGTATGAAAGGGTTGAGACGTAAAATCAAACTGAGTTGAATAAAATTGAAGCCTCTTCAATCCCGGTTTGTCTTGATTATTTTCATTATTATCATCTCGTGTTTTATATTAAGAAAGGATGAGTGCCCAGGGAATAGTCAAGTGAAGGTACCTCTTCATGAGGCAACCACAGCCACACACGGTAACTAGCTGTGGAGCTTAACATGAGCGGACCTAACTTGGCCAACTAGGGGTGGTAGCTCCGTCGTAATACGGTTGGGATTTCTACACTCTGTATAGTAAGAGGTGGTACATGAGGTATATTAAATAAGAATTATTACGACTGATCACTGGATTTAAAAAACCCTTTTGGATTCGAGTTGAGCCTTTATAATAATCTAATTGTAGGAGCGGGTTGGAGTTAGGCTGGTTTTCCAAGGAGATGATTTAAATAAAAGTTATTGATTGGTTTGCTGGAAAAACGTTGAATTTTAAGAAACTTATTTGAAATAATTTTTGTTTGATTTCGACTCGAGAGAAAATTCCGGTTAGTGGGGAAACATTCAAATTTCATTTTGGCGTGTTTTCAGGGTTGGCCGTTAAAATGGAAAATGGAAAATGGAAAATGGAAAATGGAAAACGATGAAATTTCATGGAATTTCAAAGCCCCGAAAAGTGTGAAACGTTCAAAATGAAAACTAAACCCATGAAATTTCAAATGATTTTCATTGATGAAAAAGCAACAATTAAAAACTAAAAAATTTGTGAAATTATTTCCTCAGGTAAACAAAATTCAAAATTAGAAATAATGGGTGGGTGATATGATTAAAGTCAGGCCCAAAACTAACGGCACTGACGCAATCACATTAATTGGCTCTGATTCGATAACTTTTTAAAGAGATTTACTTTCAATCGAATTTAAAAAAAGCACTTCCAGAAAGTTATTATCAATTGGTTCCAGGAATTCAAATAAGAATCAAAAAATATCAAAAATATCAAAAAAAATTTCGTATTTTGCATTTTCCCTCAAAATATCTCTGAAAAAGAAAAATGGCTAAAAATTCAGGTCGATGTTTAAGCTGTTTGAGCCTATGTTACAAATCCAGGTTAAAATTCAACTTCCAACAAGTAAAATAAGGTTACAATTTAATTTATAAATATTATGAGGATTCTAGGAAATTACAATACACTTAAAAGTCACAGGTATTAAATTTTCTGTTTAAAACTCCCCGTGGGAAAAATAAATTTAGAAATTAAGAACATTCCATACCTTTAATAAGTATTACTGTAAATAAAAATTTAAAAAACATTTGGCATTCAGTTTGACATTTAAACCCTTCAAACCGTGTTAAGTCGCATTTCTGTTTCCCTTGAGTAACTGAAATTTTCGCATTAAAAAAAATCCTAGGACAAAAAAAAATCTAGCCAACACTAAACTAAATAGCTACAATAAATGAAGAAGCTAATGAAACTAAAAATTGGATGTAAAAGACACTCGTTACCCTAAAAACATTAGTTCCCCCCCAATTAGTTCGGCGGGGGAGGGTGAGAGTGTATACTTATGATTACATTCTTCATTGTGGTTAGCATATCTTCCTCTTCACTTCTTTCCACCCAAATTGCCCTCTAATTAATTAGCTCAATCTTCTTAATTGTTATCGAAATCGACAGGATGAGAAAGGTTTGCTACTTTATTGACAATTGTGAAGGCCAACCTCTTGTTTCATTTACTCTGTGACGTCCCAAACGATCCTCGCCATATCAAATACCACCATCAAATCCAAAGTCCACTATCCATCTTATATAATCATAAAGAGGTCAGACCAGTAACTTAAAAAAGTATTACAAAGAAATCTGCGAGTTTAAGGAAATTGAAATTTAGAAAATCTCCCAAATAAGCCTCAATTTTTCAAGCTAATCAATATGAACGAGAACGATAATGATCACGGGATAAATCTCAGCACACAATGCTTAAAAAGTTTCAAACTTTTTCCAAGGTGTAAATAGCCATGTCTAAATGACTAAAGACCAGAAGTAAATTACCCAAGAGAGGCCAACTAAGATTGTACATAGTTGTTAAAAGCCCCTAAAATCACGGCTACTTATTTAGTTATGTCCAGCTCATGAATTTTTATTTGACACTACGTAGACAGATAATATACACCCTCAAACTCCACTTGAGAGCGTATATTTTGAAATCTAATAATCACATACACCTGTGTAATGTGTGTGTACGTGATGATACACTTTACGGGATACGAGATCCGCCGTATATATCTTCTTCCTCCAGTGAAGGAGTCAAAAAAGTCAAGGGTGAGAGTGGCTCATCTCGGCTTTCCCACATTCAAGCCAAATTATTAAAGTTCTTTAAAGCCTGTTCTCGGTTCCGGTAAACTACCCTCACATCATCATCATGATGAGCTGGACGAGTCTGATATACATAGCAGCTCTTAATGCCCTCATTTTAATAAGTGCTTCCAATCTTTGATCCAACTCCGAGGGCTCACAAGGCTTCTGGCTTTAAACACCATAGAGTCATGGTCCACTGCCAAGGGGTTTCCCCTCTATCACCATTTCAACTCTTGATGGACTGCTCTTACACTGTGAAGCTGCTAAGGAGCTTTCATTTTACTTGAATATCATGTCATGCCATTTCTTGAGGAGGAACTTGGCTCAAAATACAACTTTCCTTTACTATGTCTGCAAAAGGTAGGGATGGAAAATATGTAAATACTACTAGAGTCATTTCATATGTGTTGGATAGGTGAAACTAGCGTGTGGCCAGTCAAGTGTGACCTCAACAGGTCTGCCGGGGTCAACTTTTTAAAATACCGTCTCGCTACACTGACCAAATAGTTGTAACTCTGCGTGTAGTACTACGGACGGAACCGCTATTAAATTAACCAGCTTCAACGTGGAAATAGCCAGGGTAGTCATCTAGTTTTTTATTTCGTTTTCTTGCCCAATTAACCACCTCATACTTTTACGGTGGATGAACTCACAAATTTGTGAGAAACTTTTGAGGGCTGGAATTTTAACTTTGATACTTAAATACTGGAGAGGATCTTGCAAGGACTGAGGGCACAAATGCTAATTGGGTGGTCAACTGCTTAAGAGTTGTTCCGAGTACTTATTTGCACATGTGTTTGCAATTCAATAAATAAAATTTGGATTTCAATAAGAATTGGTAATGGCAAACACTGTAAGGTGTCAAAGGAATCCCTTGGTGGTTACCTAAACCCTTTCTCATCCCTTAGTGGTGGAATGAACGTATTTTTATATTTTATGGCAATCGCCGGGATGCAGCTGATTAAGGATTTCAGGATTAGCATCTTAAATAAAAGTTGAATTTTCTAGCTAGATAAGTCATTACAATTTACAATACATGGATTCAAGCTATTGATAACAATTTCTCAGTAAAAAAGAAAAGGAAATTTGTAAGAGAAACTGAGAGAGCAGACGGATCAGGCTTATCCACTACAACTGCCTTCCACTGCCTACATAATATTTCTAATTACAGTTCTAATAAAAGTCTAAAAATGACAAAAGACTGTGTTTTATTGAGCAAATGTCAATTTGGGAAGAAAAAGTATTTATTTTTATTGCCTCGTCCTTTTTTCCCCATTTGAAGACGGGAAGCAATTTTAAAATAAACGATTCAACTAGTCCGTCTTTACCTTTACAATCACAGAAATCCTAATACCCCCCCCCCCAACAGCTAAGTAATATAATCCAAGCTCTCCTCTCGTATCCAAATTGCAATGAAGGAATAACGGAAGTGACTTTTGCGTAGAAAACGAATGAAATCAGGAAATCAAAGGCTTCCTCATAGCCACTCTTGACAGTTTCTCTTGTCGTGTCATCAATTACCCTCAATTGCCACCTTTTAATATATCATTGCGGATTTCAATTCTCAGCTGTTGAATGATGACCCCCACCCCCTTTGGTAGAGAGGGGGCGACATGACAGAGGCTTCGTTCCTCGTTCAACCTATTTACTTTTAGTACAGTACAGGGTTGTCAATTAAGACTGCTCATATTAAAAGTGACTGATCAAGGATTTGAATTCAAGTCCATGATGAGTTGAGTTTAGAATTGAAGATGTGTTTTTTTTTCAAGGGGAAATATGTTTGCATAGGAGCTAGTCATGGAGGGCCAGTTTCTTTGGATTAGACAAGTAAATCTGGGATCATTGGCTTCCTCTGTTTGAACATTGTGGGGGTGGCCTGAGAATTTCGTGGTTTGGCTTTGGGTTTCGTGAACAATTTTTGCATTGTGCAATGTAATAAATCCATAGTGAACTTGCATGGGCAAGTGATTTGCATAATCTCGTGCTTGCAGGCAAACGTCATTTCAACTTGCATGGTTTAGCGTCTCAGCACAAGATCAAACATAACAAGAGATTGGATTTCAGAAAATTCATGGCATTTCAAAAATAAACGGGGACGAGAATGGAAGGAATTATTTAGAATGGCTTATTTTTTTGAAGGACCATCAGAGTTGGTGTACAAATCAAGTGGTACTGAAACAGTTTTAAAACTACACGCTGGATTAAATAATTTGATAGTAATTATGATTATTGAGGGCTTAATTGGCTTCCGTAATGTTGAAGAGGTTTGATTTCCTTCCAACTGGACTTTAAAATTGTATGAAAAAAAAAAACATGTATAAGGGTTTAAAATTTGGTTCTGGTATTGTCCACAGGTATATTCGCCAACCAAGTGAAGCAGACCATAAAATGTATCACCTGAAGGTATTTTTGAAAACTTTTCTCACGCCTACTCCACTCTGCTACTAAGAAACGATATCACTTTATAACCAGGGAGATTGTATGAATTTGGTGATGTATCCTCTCAAGTGCACAGGGATGAAGGTGAGTGTTTCCCAGTCGAATAATATTGGAGACGAGAGGAAAGCTATAAAGTAAGTGCTTTGCTATTCGTGACTAAAAGAGGAGGTCCGACTGGTCCAGCCTTCCAACATGATGAAGAAAAGGCAGGGAGGGATGCCCTAGCCAAAGATTCAACATCTTGGAAAGAAAAATCTCTCATTGGTGTTTGGGAAAACAATGTTGGAGCAGAGAACGACGACCACCACCACTAAACAGCACACAGACAGCGCAACACCTTGCCAAATTCACTTGTTCAATTACATTGGACAAAAAATTATAACAATGAAACTACTGGCACTTTGTGGCCCAGCAGACTCACTTTTTACTCCTTTTTTTAAAGGGAAAAAACGAGAATCGGTTTTTAGCTTTGAATCTAGGCTTTTTTATATAGAGTTACGATTTTCAGCTTCTTAAATTCTCTGGGTTAGTAAAAGTGAGATTCTTGAACTCGATAATCGTTGAAAAATTTAGATGAATACATTTTGGGTAGTGCATATAAAATGGCTCTGCATTTTGTTCTAAAATAGTTTACAAAAAAACTGACTGGCTTTTGAATAGTTTCAATTAAATAATTGGTCAGTAATAGTCCAATTTATTTTTAAAATACTTGGTACCCTCTTACGCAATGTTTAGAACTCATGTGGAAAAATGCTTTAAAATTGTTCATCTTTCGAAAGCTATAGTAAGAAAAAAGTAATTAATTGGGGCATAGCAATTATGTAAATATTTAAGTTTACTAAAAAAACGTAACTCCTTTAAGGGACATAAACTTTTGATGTTTCTGGCAGAATTGAAGAACTTGTGGTCCTCTAGTAATCCACATTTGGGATTTAGAAATAAGTCAAGTGTCATCAGGGAAGTTGTGCCTCTGCTGGTTCTCACACGTTCACAAAGCAATGGAATCATTGTTGCCATTGTAAACCTGTTAATTGCATAGTACTTCAACGCATGTTGTTACTCAATTGTTGTTGGGTTTGTTATAATTTGTGGTACTAAAGCCCCATGGAAGCTTGCACAGTCAAAGTCACTTAAGGCTCAAATCAACTTTTCCGGTCTCATTGTTCTCTTGGTTGAAAAAAAATACAATCTTTCCCTTGTGTTTATATATTTCTTTTGTGTGTTTACACAGCAAGCAGAAAACAATATTCCATTATAAATCAAACACAAAGAGTTTGTCAGTTTATCAAATCAAAGAGCTATGTTCGGTAGCAAAGTAATTAAAATTATTAATTCAAAATTATAATATCACAGACTTCTTGGAATCATCCCACTTAGAATATTATATCTAAAATATCCATTAACAAAAGGAAACTTCAAATGTGGAAATTTCAACTACAAACGCTGATATTTCATCTCTGATTTTTTCGTCAAGTGAGTCGACGAGTCGAGGTGGGGGATACGGGTTTTAGTTTTACGGAATGACGAGAGATAAAATGAGATGAGGAGCTCAAGAAGGAGCTGCCTCTCCATCTCAAAAAGGTTTAGGTTCAGTAGTTCGGGATCGTCTTACTCATTCAATTGATTATACGGGTAATTATCAAGTCTCGAAAGTCGAAGATTCCAATGAAATCTCTGGGTGGCTCTATTCATGCTAATTCATTGTCTTTGTCATCCAATCTCATTTTCTCTGTTTAAGCTGCAGAAGTAAGAGCATCTCCGTCCTCGTTACTCCCAAGTCCGTCGAGAACACTCAGCTGAATGATGAGCAAATTATTGAGAGAAGGTGAGATTTTCAGCCCTCACATTTTATATGTCGTATTTCTTGAGTCACAGTCCCACTCGGTTTAAAACTCATGAAAGGGCCAATCATTATGAATCTATGTAAAACGGAAGCATTTGAAGCTTTTGGGGCATTGAAGACTGTTGAAAGATATCGGAAATATTAGTTTGACTTGTAAGGATTTCACCTTTTCTAGTAATTGAGGTCGGTCTCTAAATTTGGAAACCACACTTTGAAAGCGACATGGAATTTAACGCAACATTAATATTATGCATGGAGTTATAATCTTTAGTATGGTTTCATTGCGATTCGATCGATAAAACGATTCTATCAATTAGTGTAATGATTTTTTTTTAAATTTTAACAGCCCCTCAAAGAAGTATTTTCGTTCAATTGTCCCTTATTGACTGAAAGGAAAGGGTTACTGCCATAGACTCACGACATACATATTCTACAGACGATATCTCCGTAGTAATCTCATTAAACAGGGATAATCTGTCAGATGGAATGATTCATCTAATGCCTGAGTAGACACCTCTTCGTGTCAGCCACCTCTGTGCCTCGTACCTGTGAGGAGGACTACTCGTACGTATTATGTGGAGACAAAAATGAGAGAATTCGGATGGATGGACATGGATTGATAAATCTATGAGCTCCTCTTCTGAATGATTCAACAAAAAAAAATCTTATTGTGAATGAAATAACAGGAAAAAGAAGCGATCAAATGTCATCACGAAGAGATGAATGGATGGATTTCAAATGTACTGCAAGTCATTCATGAATGGATGAGACCGGAAGAATCTTAACGAGTCCATCTTGAACAGTTGTAGCGTTAAATAGAAACAGATCGTGCGGGATGGTCCTGAGGTTATCAATACCCACAGTCACTCCGGTCAACTAGTCCTCTGTGTGTGGGAAAATACCTCCGACCCGAATTCTTCTTCTTCGAAATAGAGACAATAACAAATTAACAAAGGGTACAGTTACCTTCACAATTTCTATACTTAGACTAATCTCCAGTGCAAAATATGTATGTGACAATTATACACGAGCTTAGTAACCGATTTTTTTTTTAAATCTCAAATTATTGTCCTCTGTGACGTTAAATGTTTTGAATGTTTGGGCTGTGACTGCAGAAATTTTGTTTTAAATTTACCTTCAAAACAATTTGGGAAATGTTAAATGACTTGATTTCAAATGATGGGCCCATTACTAAATATTTGAACAAATTATCACATTGTTTTCCACAATAATAGTTAGTGAATAATAAGTGTGTGGGATAAAGAATAGCATTTAAAAAAATACAGAGTCAAGCTCATTAATCCTCTCACTCCTTAATCATGTGCGGCAGAAGCAGTCAATGGACTCATAGCTCATCCAGCCCAAGTTTTTTTCGGTCGGATTGTCGGATTGTCCAAGCTACGAAACTATAAAGGACACGGCTCATTTTTTCCTCATCTCCTACTTGTATCTCTTTAATAACTATGCGTTGAAAGTCGAAAATCTTGTGACTGGATAGGCTCGTAGCCCAGGATAATCCTATTACGACCCTGAGAAGCAAAGCAGAGGCAAAAGCACTTTAGAGATTATTTTGTCTTCACGGCTCAAAATTACACCCTCTCATGCTAAATTATTATATCATCATCGCCCTACACTTTTCCATCTTAATTTCATACTGGGCAAACGTGATGTTGGAATTTTTACAAATCTCATCCCCATAGTACACGTCCATCTTAAACTATCAAGTAGAAAGGCACGTTTTTTTAGAAAAAAAAAACGCAAATCGTCCTATATGATTTAGTATAGCGGGGTTGTTCAGGTGTAAAGTCGTTGAACAGAGGATCAGGTAATGTTATCTTTAACCGAAACACAGATCTTTAGGCTTTGTAGACTTTCGTAGACAGAGGTCAAGAACTTGGGAAAAACTGTCAACCTGATCTTGTGGAAATTCAGTTAGAGCTTCAGAGAGGTATGGACATGTCAAGGATTTACCGTACCAAAAAGTTGAGCTTAAAACCACATGAGGATCGTTGTGGGGCAGAATTTTGTGATGCTGAGGATTTGCTTATAAGCTAAGCTTTTGTTTTAGCTTTTCGTTGGGTCTTTTTGTATTAAGAAGTCAGAGATTGTCTTTGAGTCGAGCTTCATTAATTGTGTCTTTTGGCTTGGAGTTCCAAAAAAGTTCTCACCCATTGTCGTTAGTGCATGAAAATCTGCAGTTCTCAACTTCTCACAGTAGCCTTTTTTACATGGGTAGCCAAAGGGCAAGGGCTATGTCATGGATTTTGTTACAATGGCATTCTATTGGAGATAAGAGATGTTGAGTGGACCGCAAATTAAATCAACTCTGTATTCATCATCTTAAAAGGTAGGGACTGCTTCGAGGTTTTTCTGATTTCCTAGATTTTAAAAGCATTTTCAAAACTCAAGGAATTGCGATAAAATCAATGAAATTTTTTTAGGTACGAATCTTTTTTTACATGGAGAATTTCCTTACCTAGGGCGATTTTCTATTAATTTTTCTATCCTGCTTGTTGCAATTACAAATACACCAAATGGTGTGCTGGATTGGATGATTATTTATATAGATGGGATAGGTTCCCAGTCTATGTTGAAAAAATGATTACATTGTTATACCTGTTATGGCAATTAAAAAGAATTAGATTGTAAATTAGATTAACTTCAATCAAAATGAGTACATAGGATTTAATAATCAACTACTTATCTGAACAAAAATCAAACAAAAACAATTTCTAATTTTCTAAAGAATTGTGAGCTTGGAATTACATTAAAAATATTTAAATAACTAAACAGCATCTAAAGATAAGTTTTTAATTGACCTCTTGTCCGGTTTAACCGCGTCCACAAAAAAATAGTTGACGATGACTCGAATCTCATTTTCGACATCGCTTTTTCAATAATTTCCTCCCACCCCTCTTAATAGTCGTAACGGGAAATAAATGAAATATATAAAATAATTAGCCGCGTTAAAAACAGCAAATAAATATTTTTGTAGGCACGTGCCACCAAAAGTTTAATGCGGACTGCGGGGCCGGGCCAAGTACAGAGACACGCGACTCAAACCGACCACCACTACCGTTAAAAAATCTCTGCTTTCTTTGAGCCGGTGTGTATTTTAATCAGCCTACCGGAGTATGATTAATTCATGCTTGTCCCTCTAAATGTTTTATGGATAAGTGTATATGGATTTTATAAATAGGCAGAGTTAGGATTGTATAAGTTCTCGGGAATTTTGGCAAGAAGTATGCCATAACCTAAGTCATTCTAAGAATGTTGATATGGGAACTATCGCCACCAAGGTCTCATGAGTAAAAATGCATTGGCTTGCCAAGTCAAGTCATCTCGGTTTCTTCGGACAATTTACATTTTACCATGTTTTTGTTCCTTACCACGTGTCCTCATGGGATTTTCACTTCAGAATTTCAGTGAGCCAGGGGAACTAGGAATATATTGGTTGCATCGTCACATCACAACTTGTTTTTTTTATACCAACAATGTTCCGGTGCAATGGGAAAATTAGAGACGATTTTCTTTGCCACATTTTATTTTCATAACAAATCCCTCATATCCATACGTCCATACTTCCATACCCTACCATCTTAACGATCCTTTTCAGAATTTTCCTGCACTCTTTAAAAAACAATCCGGAAGAACACATCATCTCTCATTCCAACTTCAAACATAATACGTTCCAATTTCCAATGTTTACATTTTCAATTTTAATTTATAACATAGACAGTGGCTGCCGGTGGTATCAAGTCCACATTCTTGAAATCCAAGCTGTAAATTAACATTTCATATCCTTAAGTACCAACCAACTACCCAGGAAAACCACCATTAGGCGAGCATCTTTCATTCAAAATTAATTTCTCCCTGTCCATTACGGACAAGAGAGGAGGTTAGAAAATCTTTACGGATTCCAATCATTAACTCGGCCTTGTCTTGGGGACGATGGTTTGGTATCGTCGCCTAATTACCTGCCTAAATAATTAATATCCTAAAAGTAAGGACCCATGTCCCACGTGAAGGATAAATAAAGTGTGACTCTACTTGTTTATCACAGCTCTACTTCTCCCTGCTACTTTCCTTCGCCTTTCCTCTGACATGATCTGTTGATGGAAAGTTTGTGTCAGGCATCTGCTAATTTTCTCATCTGTTGCTCTACACGTCCCCATGAGAGGATGACCATGCTCCCTCCACCCTCCCTTTTCATATCAAAAGTCTTTCAAATCCGAGCATTTTATCCATCCTGGGCTTCCCGGAGAGTAAACGGTGATGTTGGATATGAATATTGGATGAATATCTCTAAATAATTTAAATCCCAAGTTTGTAGTTAAAACAGAGTAAAAAAATAGTATATAGTATAATGAAGTAACGACCATGAGCGCTTAATAATCGACCCGGGTCACGAGATAGTTTCCATCTCAAGGAGTGACGTCACAAAATAAGCATAAGCTGTCTGGTTGCGTAACACGTTTTCATACAACAATTTGCGCCATCGGGTTATGCAAGTATTTATATTTTGATGGTACTATTCTTGTCCGCCTTGCCAATTAAAAAGAGTAGCTGATTAGAGGGACTGTAAGAATGGCTTAACTACGTTTCAGTTTGCCATTGTTGATGTAACTCATCCGCTCAAGTAGCTGAGGAGAGTCAAATCATGCTGAATTTGATTCAAAGAGTTGATATAATATTGTTATTACAAGAATAATGAGTTCACCGTGGGAACTCGAGCAAGCTAATTTGGGACAGCTTGGCTTGTTTGCTCGTTGGTACGAACAGTCTTTGAAATGCGAACATGCTCAATATCAAATTAATTCATGCCAATTTGAATACAAGTTTTGCAATCATATTAATTACCCTACTGAGTTCTATGAGCAAGTTTTTAAATGTCTTAAGGGTCGTCAAAGGTATTGACTTGAGATTTTAGTACAACCATCGAAATCAATCATTTCTAAAGACTCAAGATTATTTTATTGAATAATAATAATTTTTTTGAAAATGAAAAGGCAGATTAAAACTTGTTATAAATAGAACTTGGACAACTCGACAGATATCCTTGAGCAACTAGAATGATCTCGTTCAATCTAAGTTTTGCGTTATCTACTGAATTTTATTTACAAACTAATGCATCATCACAAACATAATAGACTTGCTGTTGTATCAATATCCAGCTTCTTGTTTCATTCTCATGATACAAAAGATCTTATCCTACTTGTTATTGCAATGAGGATGGACGAAGCTAAGGGCTAAAGGTAACACTGGAAATATACCCAGAAACTATTATATTAAAGGGCAAGGGGAAATGAATCGTGTGCTGGATTCTGCTGAGGTTGCAAATATTATTGTACTCATTTGCGTCATTGGATTTCGGTGGGCTTTGTTATCATCACTAAGGTCATACGGACCCTTGTCGGTTATCATATTCCACATTACTCCTCTATTCTATTCATGGCAGCCACAGCCTACAACCTCCAATTTAGCTACTCTTTCCAAGCAATGAGAAATAGAAGGCTCGACATCAATATCGTTACAATCAAGATACCTTAATGGAATACAAATAAAATAATATGATCGTCCACCTCTGATAACTCGATATCCAAGTCTCATGTTTCCCAACCATGCCATAACAAGTTTAAAGGCCGACTAGGATCCCTCGACTCTAGTCGTTAGGACATGGATGAAAGGGCAGTTGGATGTATGATTGTAATAAACGCTGAGTGTCGTCATTCGCTAGCCATTAGAAAAGGTATGAAACGCTGAAACTCTGCTAGGGTGTTGGTGTTGTGTTCCAAATCCTCATAATCTTGAAATGTTAGTGCTGAGAGAAGAGGAGATTTCATTGCATTCACCTTATCTAGAAAGGTGGAGGAGGAATAATAATATGAACGATATGAAAACTGGTTCCCATGAAGTCAAGAAATTATCGCAAGGACGGAGCATATTCATAAAAAATCAAGCACCGTCGTGGGAATCGCAGCCGTCTTACTACCCGTGAGAACAATGAGTTGCACTATAGAATACAGAATGCAGAATCGTCTTAGAAGATTATTGAATTTTAAGATTAACTATTTTATTAAAACCTATGTTCATTCATTTCCCCGATTATAACAACTAATTACAACTAATTCAGATCAAGGTAACTTTATCTTCTCTGTTTTCGAAAATGAACAAACAATTATAAACTAAATTTATCTTGAAATAAAAAATAAAAAAAAGAAAACAACAGAGAAGATAAAGTTACCTTTGTTTGAAAACACAAATTTTGAGATAAAATTTAAAATCAGTCATACAATAAATTATCAGTAATTTATACATAAAATTAAATGTTATTCAATCGCAACCCTCCACCCGGGGTCCGAGACCAGCATCTTGGGGGGGCTGGCGGAGAACTGGCTGGCGGAGGACTGCCTTGCGCAGCTCTGTAAGCAAATAGAAACATTTATTAACATATCATAGGTCATAAAGGTTTGCAATTATTTCCCATTATTTTATAAAATATGTTATTTACCCCTCCAAACGCTCCTCCTGGTCTTCCTCTTCCTCATTTTCTTGGACGCTCTCATCCACAACCACGCCCCCTATGGCAGCCACATTGGCCCTGAAATTAAAAAAAAATTAATAATTTTGTCCATTAATCTTACTCTAATATGTCCGTTCAAAACAGTAACAAGTCCAAAAATATTTCCCCCAATGATGTTAATTATAAGCGACGCTTACCAGGCTGAATCTTATCACACTAGCTAATTTACCAATGCAATATTTGTCGAAGATTAAATTTAAATATATGCGCGTGCACAGCAACCAACTTCACTTCTAACTCAATTGGGTCTTTTAGATTTTTTAGCAATGGGGGATTATTTTATTTAGTCCAAGTATTTTAATTGCAAATTCAAAAATACGGATCCCTCATTGTTTGAACTGTAGTAAATAAGTTGATTCGATTAGAAGTGCAGTAGTCTAAGCTTTTTCCGTAACGCTAAATTAATTGGAAGTGGAGTAAGTACATTTGTTTCTTGGTAAGAAACCAACTAAGCTCTTAGAATTTTAAAATGATTTGCAAGTTCTTGCTTTCTTGAATGGACAATAAATTACAATAATTACCTTTCGTTGACTTTAGGTTCCTCTTGTTTAGATTTCCATCCTCGGACTTGGTCAAATAGTTTCGGTCCTAAGAACACTGCCGCGCTTAGGGCTAAACACGCCATTACGGTCTTAGGTTGATTTATGGTTAAAGTTATGAGAGCCTTGGAAGGCATTTTAGCTATTAAACTTTTCCGAAGAGGACCTGGATGGAAAGCTAAAAGAATAACTTTCCTCAAGCTCTTAGATAGGTGTTGTGGTGTCTGAAACTGCAGGGCAAAGTTCCAAATAGTGTCTGAGGTCAATGTGCCATGTGTCAACACAACAGAGGAAGAGAGCTCTTTCCATGCACAGAGGGTGTTTTAGATGGTGGAAAGGTTATTACTACGGCCGGTTCGGGCGGAGCTGCGGAGGGGTCAATGACCTACAACCTACCACAGCTAAACTTGCAAAATCATGAGTAAATCGAATCCTAAACTAATATTTTAAAATTCCTTCTAACTCCATCAAAATTTGTGCTAAAAGAATAACAAGTAGTTAGAAATTATAATGTAGGGCGATCTACCAGATGAGCAACCTCAAAAAGTATTTGCCATTCAATGATAATGCTTAAAATAAAGTGGGGGGAGCGGTGATTAATATGTAACAATATTTCGACTCATTTATTACAACCCTGGAAGGCTGAATTTGATATTTTCATAGAAACTAAAAGTGTATTACAACAATTGATGTAACATGTATCACAATGGAACATACACTAACAACTCACGTGGACACGACACACAGCTTTAACAACATACCATTCTATAATTATAATTCCAGTACAAGCAGATAAGTTTCCGTTAGGGTCAGAGGAGCCCATAAGATTGTTACAGTTGATGTCCACCTTTTAGAAAACGGTCCGTAGAAACACTTGAAAGGTCCACTCATCCTCGTAGTAGCAAATACATTGTAAATGGTTTATTAATAAGTTGAGTATTTTATACAGATAAATTGACAAGATAAAATTAATAAAATCTCTGTGTATACCACCACCGCCGTTTGTACATCGGCTCTATAATATATATAACCACATTTGACATCTTCCCAATAATCCATGGACAGATTGACAGGTAGAGCAAAAGATCTACTGATTGCAAGGTAAATTAAAAACAGGTACTTTAGGCTTATTCATAAAAACCAGAGTGGAACCTTGTCGTACCAACCTCGACTATTACTAACAAATACTCAATCACATGTATATATAGAATCGATGAGTTGTTTACAATACAAATTAGTTACCAAGGATTGAGATATAGATTTTATATAAATGTGGAATAGATCTCTAGCCTGCCTGCTGCCAACTCCTTTTTACTTTTCACTTTTACTATCACCTTCTTGAGACGGATAAGTTTCACTCATACGCACATTTAAGTTTACATGTTTTCTCAGACTAACCCGCATTTACAAGTTGCACAAATTGTCCCAAAAACCAAGGACAAACGGGCTGCTGCTGCTGAGACGCTCATACAAATATTCTGGAAGTATATTGACGACCCTACAATTATAAATAGGAGAGTTTAAAGACTTGAAATGTATCCAGCCCGTTAAAGTACGACTTGATACCACCAGAAGATTACAATTTTAAAATGGCATTCAATGGCGAGGCTTTTTTTAAATAGCTAAAATCCCTAAGCAGTTAAGTACCCGCGTGGGAGGTACGAAAACGCGATAAAAATTTAACCAGACGCTTTTGGCATGTGACTAGGGTTATTTGTTTTTTCTCGATCGTCTGACAATAAAAATGAGGTACTTTTTTTAAGATTATATTTGTAGTATTTCATGACCTATGACTCACTCATTACAAGTCCGTGTCTATTTAATATATTTACATTCGTTCACCCAAGTAGCTTTTGGGTTTACGAGGCTCATTGGTTTCTTTTCAGATCCTTGAGGGACACAACAAAGTCTTTGCTGGCATTTTATACTTTGTAGACTTTCGTACATAGAAACCTTTGAAGGTCATGCTAGTTTTTAAGAAGGAATCTAATTTATATATTAACTAATTAATTAGAATTATTGATAGAGAGGTAACCATAAATTTCAACTCATTTGAACGCTTGAAAGCTGTCGCACTTATAAATTATCCTACGCCTTTTCATCATTGAATACGTGTAACAAGCTCTAAGTTTCTCGTAAAATTTTCCGCTTCTTTGTTTTATATTTTGTATGGATATATTTTTTTTATACTAAGTACACGGTATTACTTAAATTAGGAACTATATCTTGTTACACAGATACAAGAATAATAAAATATGAGGAAACATACGCGAAAGAAAACAAAGCCGACTTGAGAGGGTGCTCCAAAATATTTTTTGGATGTTTAGTCTCAAAGCATAGAGCTATGTAACATTTAACTTAAGATAATATTCGATTCAAGATTCCGGCATCCTAACCTCTCTGCCATAATATTTTTCCCTAAGCGTTCGCTTTAAAAGTTTAGTTTTCGATAGGAAATAAAAGCATCATTTCATTTTCGATTTTACGTCTAAAGGCACATGCTTTTATAATTCCAACTGATTTCAACTCAAACTCAATCGCTTTCTTAGTAGTCTGTCAGAATAGTCCCAGGTTTTGTAGGAGTAACCCAAGGCAGTAAACAATTATATTTTAGATCCTTCAAAGGTGATGTCAATACAATACAGCTTTAAACACGGTTTAAAAAAACTTTAACACTAATTGTAAATAAAATAAAAACGAAAGTATATTCAACACGAACTTAGGACAAAGAAACTAAAATTCAGACACCGAACTCGGTTCTCACATCTATCAACGGTCTAAGGCTACACTTCAAATTTAGTGGACTTGACGGTCAGCTGTAGTATTAATCGTATACATAAGTATTTTGAAGAGGGATAGAGAATATTAAAATCTAAAATATAATTCAAGTCAACCTACTGCTTTCATAGCTTACTGCACTAGTGGTCGTCTTCAAACGACCTAATAACGCTGTTTACTAAGTGCTAAAGGTTATGAAAATACAACCCACTTTGTCCCTGTAAGTGGTTAAGTACAGATCAGCGAACTATGAGCGTGCAAATGTTTACCTATTTGTACAATATATAGACTACACATTAGTCGTATGAAACTTTCTCTTGCCAGTGACACTTAGAATTACATAGCATTATTTAAATCTCATGTTTCGTTCAGTATTCTTATAAAATCAGTCACAAAAGGTGGAGGTATCCGTCACTTGATCACTCCAGTTCACTAATTAATTAATTAGAATCTAGCAAAATCCCCACTTGGCAGTAGGGAGATCTCCTCGCATTATCTCCAATTCCTATGGAAGTATCCCCATTCTTGCAGTCCAGCCCTAGCTGGGTCCACGTAACGTAGGAAGATGATGGAGGAGGGGGCAGATTTACATTGACGGAATTAGAGCCAGAATTTGGAAATCTACTGGATGGGTGGAGGACATCCGGGACGTTTGGACTTGTTTTATTGGAAGAAGCTCTATCTGAATTAAATGATTGCGAGGCTGTAGGATGTTGTGGATTGAAGCTCTTTTCAAGCAAGGATTGTGGCACTTTTGTTGTGAGGTAGTCAATATTATGTGCATTGTCTGCGTCTAAAGGATTGTGAATGAACGTGCTACCGTTCCCTAAAACAATACTGTCCACTACATTATAATTTGGTTGATGCTGACTATGACTAATTAGCTGGAGATGGCCTTGCGGACTGTAGTCTTCTTCCGTTGTTGAACTATCGTCCAGAAGACGCTCCGTCGGGGACGGCGATGTTCTTTTATCTACTGACTCTTCATCCTGAAATATTTGCAAGAAATATTCTATCAGTAAAAATATTCATTATTATTTATTTTTAAGACTTTTAATTGGTTGGGCAATTGAGTTGTCGATGAAATCGATTAACTCTGGTTTCAAAATCAATGTCATATTTAACTTTAAAATTCCGCCAGACAAAAATCAAAGGTGTCAAAGCCATTAGAAAATATGAAAATGTAGTTTGGTATGTTTTATTGTTTTGTTAGTATCTAGAAAAATGAGGATAATCTAGACGATAGCAGTTAGTAATTTAAGTTATACAATGAAAAGAATATCCCGAGAGGATTTGTATGAATAAAACATACATTTATTGGCAGATGAGATGAATGATCAGTTTCTGCAATCGAAGTGTGTTCTATTTTAATTCCTGCATGTGGATAGGGACTGCCAGTGGCACTCAAGGGTCCAAGACTAGAGTCCCACACACCAATATGGCTAGTGTCATAATTTTCGGGAAAACTCGTGTCACGTTCATAAGGAAATTCCGGTTTGTTCTGTTATTATAAAAAATGATTTGCCATGCTTTAATTCATTTTTGAGACGTAGCAATCCATTAAGATCTCTGAGCTTGTGTACAGTGATTCACGCATTTCTTGTGCTTCTCCGCGTGATAGGATTTTAAAGCAACGATGGAAAAAAAACTTAAAGATGTGGAATTCTGGTTCTACTCGTTAGATTTAAGTAAGGTGGAAATGATCAACAATCAACGACTTTATTTGTACTCAACCGTACAGAAACTGGCCCACAATACGGCACCACCAAACTACTTATAAGCTAATGAAGGTAGTTGTGTTGTAAATATGTAAACTTTAAATTATGTTAATACTGCATCGTTTAGGACCACGACAGCTGCCTCGGTACTGGTTGCCCATCATCCGCGGACATTGTAGGATGTGGTATCTTTGGCATGAGAGTTACGGAGACTGTTTCCAGTTCTACGGAACCGAATCATTGGAACAGGTTGCGGTGGAGGGAGTGACACCGTCGGTCAGTGGGGTTTCCCTCTATACAAATTATATGCTAATCTGATTTCTAATTTTTTTAAATGGTTCATGTTAAGCGGATTAGATTTTGAAAAAAAAACTGAGTGCAAAACATTCACTTTCTACAAGATGATGCGATCCGCTAAATAGCTTATGAGATAATGACAACGCCAACACGTGAATCACTGTAGTTACAAGTTCAGTCAGGTTCCCACACTCGAAATCCCATATCAAAAGATCTACAGATATCAAACCAAGCGGAGGTATAGCAATTACAGCATTCTCAGCCGAAACTTTGTTAGTTGTTAAGAGACAGACTTGGAGTTAAGTTAATTGGTAGATTAACAAAATAGCCCAATAGACGATAAAACAACACCACGTTACGTTTTTAAAAACTTCAAAATCCGAAACAACCGAATTAAACCAAACACAGCCAAGGTCCAAAACTTAGTTTTTGGTTTGTTATCATGGACTTCCAAAAGTTTTAGATAAACAGTAAATTATGTTCTTAACTTACCTCTCTTAAGATAGACTCTGTCAGAGGTAAGAAATCTTTAGATTCGTCCGAGTGGTTAGTAGACGTCATTTGGAGCTGGTATGTCAAGTTTTCTTTCCCAAAGGATTGAGTGTCTCCATCCGAGTTTTTCCTAGTTCTCTTGGGATAGAAGCCGTTCAGCTACAATAAAAAAAAATAAATGAACATGCCTTAAGAAAATCTAACTAACTTATTTAGGACTTTTTCATTCCAGTTTTTGAAACTTACGTCTTGAACAGCCAGTCCCGGAGGAAGTTTCACATCAAACTCTTTCATTTGCTTCACGTATTGATATACCCTAGAAAATATTATAAAAGAAACACATTAGAGAACTTTCAGTTCATAGAAATGAAACATTACATCACTAAACTGGCATTGCAGTTCTTACTTTGTAGACCCGATAACGATTACTGCGATCGTCAATATGGCAGCAATTACAACAATCATCCACATTATCCAAGATGCCCCACCTACAACATGATAAAAGATATTTTAGGACAATTGTACAACTTTGAATAAAGCTGTGTGGAGTGGTAGCAAGCGGTTTGTACCAGATATTCGTTTTAGTACCAACTCGTAACTAATTGTTGTTAATTCAGGAATACATTATTTCCGGTACTGTGACCAAATTGAATGCAGTACCCGAGAAAAAGAGGATAAAGATGGAATTGAGGAATTACCTGCACAGTTGAAATTTCCAGGGGGACTCCATTCCCCGTTGATAAGCTCTCCCGTCTCAAGTTCTGTGACTGCTCTTACTTGAGCTGTCAAATTTGTATCGGTTTCACATGAAAACTTTAGCTCCTTTTGATAGTTCACGATATCTGTAAGAAAACCATTAAGAACCAACGTCAGGATTATTAATTATATTTGAAGTAATTTTTCTTGTTTGCAAAAGTGGCATACCATCCTGAAATTCTACTGCTTCTATTTCCGCCTCTTTGACTAATCCATCTTGTCGAATGAGTATTTCAAATGATTTGATTGGACCCCCTAAGTATTCAGGCCGTTTCCACTCTAACACCAAGCTGCCACTACTCATCACAAGGGATGGGTAGGTTTTGAAATTTGTATCTGATAATTGAACATCAAAGGGATCATTAGTTTACAAACGCCAGTTGAAACAAAATTTGTAGACTTTATAGTTTTTAGAGGAAATACTTACATCCTATCTTAGTAATAAAATAATCTGGCTCCGACTCCTCCGAACAGCGAACAGTACATGCGGAGACAGTGTAGGAATAATTTGCATTGCTTGCCAATTTTTGGATAATTCCCTAAAAGCAGAAATCAATTTATATCAAAAATTATATAAGAACCCGATTTAACCGAAAATAACTCCTTTGATAATTTCTGTAAGATGCGGAATTACCTCGATATACATGCTGTCCAGTTGATTGTTTGAAGTAAGGTTCACTGGGACAATCAATTGTCTCGGTTCCTCAAGATCATTAACTGATCTGTAGCTAATTTTGTACTTTTGTAGAATTCCATTCAAAGTATTTGGTGGCTGTAGTATAATGGTTGCACTTGTGTTTGTGACTTTCTCCACCTTCCCAATCTGTGGAGTACTGGGAGCTAAAAATATGTACCAGAAACTAGAAACTTCCCAACTTCCTTGATTGAGGTTTCGTCAAATCAAAGTGGTAAAACTTACCGCTTTCCTTCGTGGTCGCATAAATTGGGTCACTCTTCTGACTTTCACCGGCAAGAGTTATAACAGACACCGCAATCATGTAGGTTGAAAATGATTTCAGCTTCTTTAGATGGTACGTAGTCTTATCAGCTCCCTGAACTGCTTCTGAATTCTCATCATCTAGGTAACAAAAATGCAACTGATGAAGACTAGAAAGAAAACATTTTAACCATTGAATAAAATCGTAAGATCATACCGATACACCTTTCCGCTTTAGCTCTCTCCACCAAGCAATAAGTTATCTTAAATCCTTCAATGACTCCAGGTTGGTAGGAGCAATCAAGTTGCCATTCAATATGAATTTCTTTCTCCTCTTCTGAAGTTTTTTCGACTTTTTTCAACTTTTCAGGAACTAAGTGAAATGCGCTTTATTTTTTAGAGGGCTTAAACCGTAATTTGAAACCCAACTGGCTGATTAGACCTTACCTTTATTATGTATGAGAGAACATGAGGCCCAAACCATTCCGCTACTCATATTATCCGAATTGGTTGAAACTGCGAACTGATAAATTTGATGGTTAGGATGCGGAAGGTAGTCGTATATCTTTCTTGTTTGCTTCACAGAGCTTACAACATCCCACTCCACCAATCCCTGGAAGAATAATGGAAACATGGAATCTCTTAATAAAATAGGCCAGCCATCTCTTAATCAACAACTAGATCTAGATCAGATATGAGAAAGCATGCATCAATGATTTTCACACTTGAAATTCAACACAAATTCCGATCTTGCTATTTCTCTCAGAAGGATTTCCATGTACTGAAGAGTTTTTCACCCATGAGTAATTATTAAGAAATAGGAATACGAAATCAATGCTGAATATATACACAGTCTGTTGAACAAGCCTCCCGACAACCCATTGCGACACATATCCAGCTTTTCGATACATGTAATCCAAGTTATTCATTACCTGGCACTGATAAGGACGGGGTTTAGAGCTGCTACATCTGAAAATAGTATAGGACACAATCGGAGTGTCAGACATTGGCTTATGCCATGAAACTTCAAAAGATCCATTTGTGAAGTCCAATTTGGAAACAGATCTTGGTTGAGCAGGAGCTGCAAAATTTGAAAATACATTCAACCCATTCAAAACCTGACATTGGCTAGGATCCATAGTATTTTATTATGCTAATGTAATGGATCTTGATTCAAGTAAAAAATATCAAACCCTGATGGAAAATCGCAAACATAATCAACCTGTAAAATCTCATTTTGTACCTTTGTTGTTCTTCGGAACGAACATTTCTGAAGTACTTGAACTATTTCCCACACTATTGGCGGACTTGATGAGGAAACGATAGGACTTCATCATCCATAGACCTGAAAACTTGGCATACGACCTGGTGATCTCCTTGGGCAGAATATCACTGGAGCACAAACAAAATTTTAATACGTACACGGAACCATCTATATAATTCGTTCGTTCATTCGTGAAATAAACAAACCATGCGAATAAAGAAAAATATTTTATGAATCTAAAAACTCACGTTTTCATCTCTCCGTCTTCATAGATTGTAAAAATATAATGAAAATCTGCTCCATTTTGTCTGAGCCGAGGAACGTCTTCCCAGTAGATAAAAATATCCCGCTTTTCAAGGGTCGTTGAAACCGACTCGTAGCTACCAATGTCTACCCGGGGCGACAACTCAGGGACTGAAAGGTTTCACAAATTCAACTTATACTTATACTTCATTACATACAAACTCGTTCAAGCTGAGTACTTTCTTATTAATTGCTATAATCATTCTCCTACGTCATTTTTTAAAATACCAAACAGCCAGCGAATAATGTAACCAGAGCTGAGGATGCCTGTGATTTAGTTGAAACTTTTTTCAAAAAATGACGACAAAATTATAGGAAAGTGTAATCAAAGTAATCAAACTAAATAAAATACTTATTTTAATGTATTGTGATAAAAGTAGAAGCTGAGGAAACTTGGTATTATACTAACTATTCATTCATTCCACTCAACTTTTCATCGAGGTTGTTGACTAGTAATCCTAATGTTTCCAGTAAAAGTGAAATCCAAAAATCCCACATACTAATATTATCTTTGAATGATATAAACATACGAATGCCAAATTTAAATTTCCACTAAACACCGAGTGAGATTGGTTCATTCACCCATGATTGACGAAAACAAATGATACCCCAATCTAAAGAATCATATGAGTTGTACTTTAATAATTAGTAAATAAATTAGTCAACCATGAAGTAAATGATTTACACACAAGCAAATGAACCCACTCTGGTTCTGAGATTTAAGCAGAAGCTACTTGATTGTAAAACACTGAAAACCAAGGAATTTAAAACAAATTCAAGCTCCAAAAACATCTCCCTTGACCATCAAGCTGGCCAAATCTAAACTCAGGAGTTGTTGTGCAGTTAAAATTCCCAAATCGATTTCGACATAAATCCCTCAACCTCAGAGGAATATGAAGTGAGGTCCTCAAAGCTTTTAAGCAAACTTCATCTAGACCTCAAAATTGAAAATATCACGTTCTCGCATAATTGACTTACTTTTTGGCCCAGAAATGACGACGATGGTCGTAGGCTGAGACCAGAAAACCGTCTCATTTTTAGCACGTTGAGACCTCATACGGACTTCTACAGTATAGTTGACGTAGGCGTATTGAAGCGGTAGGTTGTACTCCATTAAATGCACTTCTTTACTACTCTTTAATATCTGTAATGATGGAAAGAGAATATTTTTATGGCATAATTATCAAATGAACATCCATTGTGGCACCCATCCTTCCTTTCTACCGACTTTTACTCTCATCCAATTCAGCCCATATCAACTCGAAAGCCAAAAGCTTTCACGAAACAAGACAATTGTGAAAGGACATAGTGGGTCGACGAATTCTACATGTACACACACGCCCCACCTCATGAAGATTGCGGATCGGCAGAAAAGACTCGCTCACCACATACGAGCTCAACCTGCGTCTGCCGGATATTTTGGATGGAATAAATATTGTATATTCAACGAGAAAATTCTACCTACGTCCTTGTGTCAATGTGCATTAGAAGATTCCATCAATGCAAACCTTTGGGATGATGGATCAATTTAAATTTACATTTATTTAAATGCACCAGAGACTTGCCTAATGTGCTCACTCTCTTAATTATACATACATAGAATTATTAGATACTGAGATCGAGATCCTGAGCCCCAACCTCATCAAAGGCTATCTAATGCATTCAGAGAATTAAACTCTAAGGTTAGACAGCTTCAGAGAAGCAAAGGATGGAAAGGTGATCCTCGTTAGTTTATACAATTTTAGCAAAATGAAAACAGATTCCTCAAGTTCCCGTACGTCGGGAAAAACTCTTCACGTGGGCTTCCGCCTCGTCTATTCGAGTTCAAATGGAACACACAAAAAATACATTTTGCCCCCTCCGCCTTAATTTCCTTACCGTGCTGTTACAGGGAACTTCAGGAGCTTCGTGGATACAAACTCGTACCTGATGATACAGCCCAGGTACTAAATCTCGGTACAATTCAAACATCCAACTTATTGTTACATTTGTGGAGGAGATATTACGTTGTTGAATGTTCATTGGTTTCCCTGGAACAACTGTAGACGAAAATAGTGAGAGATGAAGGAATAACGCCGGTGGAATTTAATCAAGTAATAAAATACAGTGGGAACATATTGTGCGTACCAATTGACCAGTGATCAATATCAATGTCCCATATCACCCCGTTTGGCTTTAGCACATTCGTCCCATTAACTCGTAGATGAAGGGGGTTTAGGTTTGGCATGTAGAAGGGCTCCGTCCTTGGACCCCAAACACAAGAGGTTGCTGTTGCTGTCGTGCTGGGGCAATGCATAATTGGTAAGTACCTGGGTGGAATAGAAAAGTAAGAATCATTATCAAACCAACCGTCAAATTCCCATGAGTTCTCTCCCCAATTCCCTGTGTTCTATAGATTAATCTAATGACAGCTAGTGTTGGACAATATAATAGGCTTCAGCTCTCGACACACTTCCCTACTACCAGATCTTGAGTCCAATCAAATCTAAACTTTGTGATTGCAGAGTCAACTACTCTTGAATTCAGAGAGAACCCATGCCGTGTCATGTCGGTCTTCTTAGCTAAAGATACACATTGTGATACGTATAGGCTTGTATGGTTAGCAATGTAATATACAGGGTGTCCCAGCCGAAGGTACCGGTCTTTAAAATGATATTTCTCAAAAATGACTTGACGGATTTTTTTCCAGTTGCGTTATTAAGAAAGCTGAGAGTTGAGAAGGACCATTGAATATGCCAGAATTTTTTTTAAATCACCAAAATAACGATCCATGTGGGTTTTACAAAAAAATCAAAATTTTAACATGGGCGATAGATAGCCCTTCGTCCCTTAGCTACGAAGGATCGGAGCCTCCAAGGGCTTAACAACCGTCTTTAAAAAAATCCCTGAGGGGTCCTCGACTAGTTTTTTTTTAAAAGCCAGCAAATTAATTTTTTAGAAAAACTAAATTTTCAGAAAAAAAATTCACTGACCATACGAGGGCATTATTAAAGGCGTTGTAAATGTTTCAACATTAAATAAAAC